>JAVTVY010000882.1:0-32969 GCA_036873755.1 Hanleya hanleyi
AAAATGAAATTAAGTGAAAGTGCTCTGATGCAACTGAGATTGAATACAGACACACAGAAATGTGAAGCCATCAATAGATCTATAAGTGTATCCTTACCCAAGAATGTCAATTTCTCTAGGAATATTCCTGGTCGAGCATCGTCAACCATCCACAGAATGAACAATAAGTTGGGGACCTCCATGATAGCCAAGGTTGGATGCATGGGAGCCTCTCTCTCACCTCGAGCTGCAAAAAGTTTAAAACAGATGGAGATTGACTCAGAGTACCATAAAAGCTATCGAAATAGGCCTGTGGTGAGAAAGCGAAAACTCAAGCAAACAGGAGCTAAAATCTCTCAACATTTGAAATATAAACAGGGCAATCCAGGAGATACTGACTATAAAAAAGGACAATTAGATGATGGCCTACAGGACCACACATATGGAAACTGAAAAAAAAAAAAAAAAAAAATGACTCCATTTTATTTACCTCATTAAAGTCTCAAATGCAAAGGCATTTTGCATATTCTTTGTGTGTGGAACAAACATCTGAGTTTTTACAGGTGATCCGATGATTATTGATTTCATGTGGTTCCAGGCTGATATGGAGTGGATTTATGCATAGGTTATTGTGACACAGATGAGAGCAATCCAGCTTTGAAGTGATGTCTAAATTTTGAATAAAGATTATATATTTGAATCTATGTGCATTTCTCTTCTTCCATTTATAATCCCTTGGATCTCGAAAGCTTATTTGACCATATCTGCCAGTGGTATTGAGTGGACCCTGCCATATTCTGCATTGACCATTTGAGCCGAGCACTGACATCTCAGCCATTTTTTGCCGATATTTTCTCCAAAAGATCTCCATTCTGTACCAAAATGGCGTAGGAATACAAGTGATATTATCCATCATCATTGATGATGTCAATTTCACCCCACTTTTTTTTTTTTTTTTTTTTTTTTTAAATAATTAAAAATTATTAAAAGTTAATTTAAAAAATAATTTGATTTAATTAAAAATTTAATAGCTTGAATTTGGAATAATGTCAATATTTGCATGTTGTTTATGAGTGAGCCTGGAAGAAATTGGGCTGATTAAGTCAAAACTATAGCCACAGTGATGATTGAAAGTGCTCTGGTCAAATGTGAAAATGTGGTGTGACAGGCATCAGTGCACAATTAATTCTGTTACTTGCTATGTATTAGCGTTAAAAATCGGCAAAAATCCAGAAAAATCACAATGCATAAATCCACCTGGCATGTCAATATTTACCTTGTGGTACATTATCAGTGGAAGTCTTGACAGATGTTCACCATGGAAATTTCAACTTGCCGCCATTTGCAGCTGAGTGGTGTTACCGAATGTCATTCAGCTTGTAAACAGAGAGCCTTTTCACCTCCACTCTTCATGTGTCCTTCCGCCAGGCTTTGCGCCAATGTTGCCAAATCAACACCAGGAAGTACAGTTTGAAGCCTCATCTGCAATTTGAAATATCAAATTTATCAGAAATGCTGAATAATCTCGCCTAATAAAATCCACAAAGATCTGCTCTCAAATTTCTACACAAAGTAGATCGTGGGCACCGACCCGGAAGTGATTAATTGTGCACTGATGCCTGTCAGGAATGGAACCATTGTTAAAATAAAGAATGCTCTCATCTGAACAATCATTACCCATCCCCAAACTATCCTGAGAAGGCACAAATAAAACTATTCAAAGATAGAAATTTTATAACCTAAATAACAAGGGTACCCCCTTTATCATTTCCTCTCATTTTCTCCCATATGACTTAATAGTGAGGTGAAAATAAAAAGTACAATATCTCACTAACCTGTAAGTATTTTTCCATCTGGTAAAAAGCACTCAGTAGACTATCCTTCTGCCTATAATAAAAGGTATGCAGCATTGATTAGATATGTCAAAGACTATTTTTAATTATTTTTTTGCTATTTTAACTCAATTTTCATGTCTTTTTTCAATTTAAAACTTAAAAATATAAAAATTAAAAACTCAAGATGTGACAAAACATAATCTGTTTAAACGCTGCTTAGTTAGACTACATCTGGTAAAAAAGTCTTTCATGACAGCGAGTAATTTCTCCATATAATCAGTGGGTCATCCCAGGATTATCTCACAGGTCTTAAAATTGATGTTTATAGAGATCAAAAACTTGTTTAAACATATAAAAGGTCACATCAATATACATAATTGTGTACACAACACATTCAACAATATAACACTGAGGTGTTCATGGTATACACATCCCCCAAATAAAGAATATCGGAATGTAGCTACAGAGAATCAACATCTTGGTGGCAGTAATAGACAGATGAAGTTATCAATTATAAAGTTATTATTACTGACAAAACTCATAACACAAATGAAGAAATATATCCTTTTGTTTCATTTTAAGTCAACTGCCGCAATGTTTGCAAAGGGACAACACCTGTAAAAACAAAACAGAGAAAATTTTTTTTTATATAAAAATGGGAATAAAATCCAATGCCAACATATCTGATGATCACTTGCTCATCTCTGCTACATTAACCAACATGAAGGGTAAAGAGAGAAGGAAGTTGACTTACTTTAAAAAAGGACATCCTGGACACCCCATATTAGCTGTGGCCGACAGTTCAGATTTGAACCCTGTCCCTGGACCATCATCTGAAGATGCTGTAGTAACGAGGAGGTTACATCAAGATGAGTTCACCTTCATTACAAGGCCTAGCATAGACAAGAGGACAGTTGAAGCTACAGACACCGAGGGCATCTCTGGATCCATGAAATTACTACGGCCAAAGAAACCGGCTCCAAATCTGAAAGATATAAAAGATAAAAATTCTAATGACACCCAAGGCATGAGAATGATCAGTAACTGCAAAATGCTTCAAATGTGGAATGATGTGATAAAGCACCACAGAGTTACTTCCCCTGATTGTGATATTTTGGAAGTGGTCATAGCCAGTGAAAAAAAGTGGGGTTTGGGATGGTCTCAATCTTTGCAGTGTGTTAACTGTCAATATACTTCACGCCATTATAAACTTTATGAAGAAGTCAAGACAAACAAACCTGGACCGAATGCTGCTGCCATAAATGTATCCCTTCAAGTCGGTCTGCAAGACATACCTATGGGAATTCCAGAACAAGGTTACTGTTAGCATCAGTGGATGTTCCTCCTCCAGCAAGAACTGGCATGCAAAGGACAGCGAACATGGTTGGAACTGCTGTAACAGAGTTAAATAAGATAGACATGAGAAAAAAACTAGAAGCCATAAAAGAAGTTAACAAAGTGCGCGGGGTTGTAATGGATGAAATAAACTTAGCTGTTGATGCAAGATATAACAGCTCCAAAATTACCAGTTCAAGAAAATGCACACAGAATGCCTCCCAAGCCATAGCAATAGGATGTGAAACATCAACAGACAGAAAATATATTGTTGCTGCTGTATTCCAGAATAAATTGTGTTGGACTGGTGCATGGCTTAGAGGAAAAGGAATGGATGTAAAGTGCCCAGATGGGCATGAAGATTGCACTGCAACTCTCAATGTGAATGCGCCATGGTCAGAGTTTGAGATGGGGAAGGCCATGGGAAGTGATATTGGTATGCAGGAGATGTTGGTAAGATATGTCACAACAGATGGAGATGGAACATCTGCAAAGGGGATGCAGGCTGGAATGCAAATTCTTCATCCCATGTGGAAAGTGACCAGGCTGGCAGACCCAACTCATTTAGGGAGATCCCAGTTCAGAAAATGTAAAAGTGCTAAGTTTAGTGATGATATGTTCTATGGAAAGACACAAGAAATTAAAAAGAAAGCCCAGCAAGTATTGAGTCAGGATGTAAAAGCCAGATGCAGCATGGTATTCAAAGAGTTGATGAAAGTGCATAGTGGCAACTTAGAGAAAATCAAAAACCATCTTCCTAGAGTGCTGGAGGCCACACTTCTCTGTTATTCTGGGGATTGTTCGAGATGTCGGAGAAACTCTTTGGTCTGTGGAGGGGGTCATTCGAATAGTTGGTGGCTGCGATCCATGTTCCTTGCTACGCACAAAATCTCCAATCTGAATATGACTGAAAATGACAAATTTATTCTCCAGGAGATTCTGAAAATGAAATTAAGTGAAAGTGCTCTGATGCAACTGAGATTGAATACAGAAACAGAAATGTGAAGCCATCAATAGATCTATAAGTGTATCCTTACCCAAGAATGTCAATTTCTCTAGGAATATTCCTGGTCGAGCATCGTCAACCATCCACAGAATGAACAATAAGTTGGGGACCTCCATGATAGCCAAAGTTGGATGCATGGGAGCCTCTCTCTCACCTCGAGCTGCAAAAAGTTTAAAACAGATGGAGATTGACTCAGAGTACCATAAAAGCTATCGAAATAGGCCTGTAGTGAGAAAGCGAAAACTCAAGCAAACAGGAGCTAAAATCTATCAACATTTGAAATATAAACAGGGCAATCCAGGAGATACTGACTATAAAAAAGGACAATTAGATGATGGCCTACAGGACCACACATATGGAAACTGAAAAAAAAAAAAAATGACTCCATTTTATTTACCTCATTAAGTCTCAAATGCAAAAGGCATTTTGCATATTCTTTGTGTGTGGAACAAACATCTGAGTTTTTACAGGTGATCCGATGATTATTGATTTCATGTGGTTCCAGGCTGATATGGAGTGGATTTATGCATAGGTTATTGTGACACAGATGAGAGCAATCCAGCTTTGAAGTGATGTCTAAATTTTGAATAAAGATTATATAATTGAATCTATGTGCATTTCTCTTCTTCCATTTATAATCCCTTGGATCTCGAAAGCTTATTTGACCATATCTGCCAGTGGTATTGAGTGGACCCTGCCATATTCTGCATTGACCATTTGAGCCGAGCACTGACATCTCAGCCATTTTTTGCTGATATTTTCTCCAAAAGATCTCCATTCTGTACCAAAATGGCGTAGGAATACAAGTGATATTATCCATCATCATTGATGATGTCAATTTCACTCCACTTTTTTTTTTTTTTTTTTTTTTTTTTTTAAATAATTAAAAATTATTAAAAGTTAATTTAAAAAATAATTTGATTTAATTAAAAATTTAATAGCTTGAATTTGGAATAATGTCAATATTTGCATGTTGTTTATGAGTGAGCCTGGAAGAAATTGGGCTGATTAAGTCAAAACTATAGCCACAGTGATGATTGAAAGTGCTCTGGTCAAATGTGAAAATGTGGTGTGACAGGCATCAGTGCACAATTAATTCTGTTACTTGTTATGTATTAGCGTTAAAAATCGGCGAAAATCCAGAAAAATCACAATGCATAAATCCACCTGGCATGTCAATATTTACCTTGTGGGACATTATCAGTGGAAGTCTTGACAGATGTTCACCATGGAAATTTCAACTTGCCGCCATTTGCAGCTGAGTGGTGTTACCGAATGTCATTCAGCTTGTAAACAGAGAGCCTTTTCACCTCCACTCTTCATGTGTCCTTCCGCCAGGCTTTGCCCCAATGTTGCCAAATCAACACCAGGAAGTACAGTTTGAAACCTCATCTGCAATTTGAAATATCAAATTTATCAGAAATGCTGAATAATCTCGCCTAATAAAATCCACAAAGATCTGCTCTCAAATTTCTACACAAAGTAGATCGTGGGCACCGACCCGGAAGTGATTAATTGTGCACTGATGCCTGTCATAGGAACTCCGACAGAGAAGACGAAGTTGCCTCCCTTATGATGTTTTCCGTGATGGGCAAACAAACACAGTTTCGGGATCAACAGCCAGCGCCATCCCTGACTGTTAGCCAGGAGGAACTCCGGAAAGTTATTGACAAGTTTGTAGAGGTTTACGAACGACTAGACACCAGCGATGATGCGATGTGTAAACCAAACTACTCCTACACCGAACTGATCTTCCTCGCAATTATGAGATCTCCGAACTTTTGTCTGCCGATAAATGAAATCTACCGATACATCGAGACCCGTTTTGCCTTCTTCCAAAATTGTACAAGAAAGCATTGGAAGAACGCCGTCCGACATAGTTTGTCCAAAACCAAATGTTTCGCCAAAATCGGGATTGAAAACCAGAAACAAAGAAATGGAATCTTGAACAGGTGAGAATTTTATCAATTAGATCAATTTAAAGTAAAAAGGATCTAGAAATTAAAAATTCTAAATCGTCTCGGAAGTTCAAAAAGGATAACTCTCGAGTTTTTATAACCTTCAGAAGACAGATAATCGTCTTCATGCAGTACCATAGCTAAAGTGTCTCCTTTAATTTTTTAACCAAATGTAATTGTTTCTTATTATCTTTTCAGATCGTCCTTCCTATGGACCGTCCTGCCAAAGAGTATTCTGAATTTTGCACGTGGTGATTACAGAAACTGCGATAAAGGAAGAAGTCCCAATCTTCTTCGAGACAGATTCCATCAGAGCAAGATCAACGGTTGTTGGGAGCAATGTGTCGTCTCCCTAGCCAATCGGATAGAAGCTCTCCGATACACTCTGAACAACTCTTTTAGCCCCGCCCGGATCTTTCAGCTACAGATTTGTAACATACCGGAGTCTTTCAGCGAAGAAGAGTCCCACTTCTCCGCACAGATGACCTCAGCCTCCGAACCCGAGCTGGCGAATTCAAGTCCAGGACTAAAGAGACGAAAGACAATGACCACAGCCTCAACACCTTCCGCTGACGATTCGCCAATTAAGTTTACCATGTCTCCAGAGGATTTCAGTTTCGCCTCCAGTCATGACTCTATCACAAGCCCTGGCAGCACAGACAGCGAATCGTTTCACGCGAGTAGAATCCAAGATAGTAGTGTCCAAGATAGCAGTATCCAAGATAGCGGCTATGATTCTCTGACCACTTACACGTAGAATCTTCGGATAGACTTTTCCAGACCTCTCCTTATCATTCCCCATACCCGTCGCCGCCATCTATGTATCAGCGACTTCCGGAAGTGCTCCCTGGCTGTATTTACAGTATCCCGGAAATTCCAGAGTTACCTCGCTTGCCGCTGTGTTTTGACTGTGCCCCCGATCAGACGTGTACCGAGAGTGAGTTCTTACCATACTTCGCCGACCCAAATGTGGAGAACACATCCCATTTTACAAACTGTATGTTTGAAACCAATCTGAAAGACTTTTCAGACAAACTAATAACCTCGACAACAGAGAACATCGGTAGCTATTTTGTTTTTCCATCTATGTTTGCGTGTGAACCATAAACGTCTATAGCTATTCTTACTTGTATATAGTCTTGACATTTTGCCTGCATATCCTAGTTAAAATTCTCTCTTGACGGTTTACACACATGAAATAGTCATGTTAGTTATACTAATTAGTGCTAAGCAACTAGCGTCTCTTTGACGTGTTGTATGCTTGTAAATATTGAGGTTGTTTTTGTAATAAATAACCATTTCACCATATTGGAATCGTCGATTAACTTTTCATTTCTTCTCCAAGTCTGAAACCATGCAAAGGATATTTGACGTTTGCCCAAGAAAACTCTTTGCGGCAGACGGTAATTAAGCTATTTTGTTTTCAATCCAAAATCTGCAAAATGATCTACATGTATATATATAAAAACTATAAAAATGTGACCTCGTGCACAGGGGCTCGTTACCGTTGTTAATTGGTTAATTAGGTTGATTATAGGAGGGTTGAGGTAGGGAACAAATGCTCCATTTATTCCCTACCGCGACAACCCCCCCCCCCTCCTATAATCAACCTAATTAACCAATTAACAATGGTAACGAGCCCCTGTAACCTTGTGTGCGCGCACATCTCCCTCAAATTCGGTGACTTACGGAGAATAGGCCCTGCTAAACTGAATGTAGAAGTACTCGGTTTCCGTGGAGATAATATTATATAAAAGCTCCTCTATTATGGGACTAATGTCTGATACTTATAATACATTACCGTAAAATACAAAATAATATGTTGCATCGTTTGGAAAATATTGCTGTTAAAACAATTACAGTGCCAGGAAGTCCACTTCTCTTCTATGTACTGGCTGGCCAAGGGAAGAATTATCGTAAAATTCGTAAGAACCATTCTACAACTTAAGTGTAGTATTAAATAAAGAGTATCGTTAAGTTTTTACCCGAAATATATGATACCTTAAACTGCCAAAGTAGTAGCCCTAACGGCACATCTTATTTAGACTATATACATGTATCTCTCTAACAATGAAGCGGACCTTCTCTCTCGTCGACTTCACGACAAAAGAGATGATTACGATTTCGAAATCGTAAACTATCCCTGTCTGGATAGTAATATACCAGAGGGACCTGTATATGTCGTATACATATCTCGCCTAGTAGGATTTGCTAGATCCTGTGTTAATTGTGACGATTTTAATCAACGTCATAAAACATTAGTGCAGAAAATTTTAAAACAGGGTTATATCAGCAAGCGCCTCCACTCGAAGTTTAACAAATTTGGCAATATATATTGCATGCTGATACCAAAATACCAGCGTAGCTTGCAAGATCAATGGTCGTACGTTTCGTAACTTGTGTCTGATTCGCTTAACCCAGGGCTTGGGGTCGTGCGAACCTAGGTTTTTCAAGATCCCCATCGTGTTCATATGAACACTCACAGCCAAAGAGTGACTGAGATACATCATACTCTAGATGACGACTTTGCAAATAAAATCATATGTATTAAGAATAGTGATCAGCGATACGGATTTGATATTTTTGAAAAATCATGAGGTCTTGCTGGCATCATTTAAACCTATTGACCGCTTCTTTCTTCCAGGAAATTAGCCTAGTTTTATGTATACTATGATTTAATCTTTTAATTTGGTGCTAATGCTATTATATGAATTAGGTCTTTGGACAATGGTCACGGAAATTCTTTAATGGACGACGACTGAATATTGAATGACGGACTAGACACTTGTATATTGTAAACTATAGCTGCAACCTGCAATGCCACTTTGCCTGTCCCTGTTTTCATATTATTAGTGTCCAGGTTTTCAACATAGGTTTATCCCAACCGCGAAGACAAATGAGTTTATATCACCCATTTCTAACCCAGGAAACACTGGCTGTATACAAGTGATTCATATCTCATTTGAGATATATTTCATATCCCGAAATACTGGGAGAGTCATGGTGTTATTTTGTGTTGGTATGGACGCCTCACTGAGGCGTAATAATACCCCGACCATTGTGTTTCGCCAACAAATTCCTCTGTGGGGATTTTCATAGTGTACTCGATGACCTTGTCAGATCAGATATGATATGGTTCCTCAGACCATGAATCATAGTTTGATTTCTAATTATCTCACTTTGGATGAGAACTGATCAGGCATGTCAGAATAAGAGCAGATTTCAGAAACTTATATTAGTAAAATAAGCGTTAAGTGTTTGGTGAAAGCTCTATTCCATTGAACCTGTGTCACCACCCCAAAGTACATCAACGTCAGGTAATGGCATAAAGTCGGTATTAGTCAATCAATCAATCAATCACTTTATTGACTTAGGCATGTCTGCCTATCATCAAATACAACTGATATGCTACTGAGGTAACAATAATCAATCAATCAATCAATCATCTTTATTGACTGCCTCTCGTCGTACAGTTATATATAGTTTGGCGGAACCGTAAGCACATAATATCTTTGTCGTGAGGACAAACAAATACAATACTATGCCGTATCTCGTGTACAAATTTTCCTAATTTCCGGAGGACACCTTGAGTTCTACTCGATAATAAAATAACAGCTTTATATAAACTTGTTTTTTTCCAGAAACACTTATTTACATATTTTTCTCTCAATTCTTTATAGAAAGGGCATATTAAAAGGAAATGGTATTCGTCTTCAATTGCAACACATACAGGCACGTTTGTTACAGTAAAATTATAATAATAGCTGCTAGTGAGGACTAACATATATACCTTCAATATTTATACATTTTGTAAAGTGTACGAGCAGGACCAGTCGTGGTGTTTACGAGAAAACGAATCAATAACCGGGATTGCCCACTGGCATTCTGGCCGTCACCGTAGTTAGCCCCTTCACTAGTAAAGATCCGGGGATCGAAGAGATGATCACAACCCTACAAGGATGACTGACGCTAATGTAAAGGTCTATTATGGTATATTCTGCACAAATAGTATACGCGGTTACAAATAATAGCGTAGAACCGCGTGGCTTAGACAGAATGTCTAAGGAGATGTAACGTTATACCGCGTGGCTTAGACAGAATGTCTAAGGAGATGTAACGTTATGATATTTACATATATGTACAGACACTAGGAGAGTGTATGCAAATAAACTTGATGTTATATGCACCTCATATAAGGAAGCGTGTGCATATAAGCTTGATGTTATATACCAATAAGAGTGTGTGCATATAAGCTTAATGTTATATACAAATAATATAAGGGGGTGTATGCATATAGTTTTATAGTTAATGTTGTGCTTTAAATTTGTATGGTACGCGATAAGGGCGGCCTGGTTGCTGGCCCTTCTCTTCTGGGGATAAGGGCGGCCTGGCTGCTGGCCCTTCTCTTCCGTCGTTGGAACGTTATGGATGTAACGCTCTCTCAATGTATGGCACCCAGTCGTTGGAGCCTCCCCACGGAGGTGGCAGCCCGTCGTCTTCTTCGCCCCAAGTCGTAGGAACGTTACGCCTGTAACGCTCTCTCAAGGGATGACACCCAGTCGTTGGAACGTCACGGCTGTAACGCTCTCTCCAGGGATGACACCCAGTCGTTGGAACGTCACGGCTGTAACGCTCTCAATATATACCCCCAGTCGTTGGAGCCTCTCCACGGATGTGGCAGCCCGTCGTCTTCTTCACCCCCAAGTCGTCGGAGCCTGACCCTAACTTGTCAGCTCACCAGTCTGCTTCCCGCACAGGTAGGTATAGCACGGCGTCTCAACCCTTCCGGCTGCTGCGACCCGTCTATAGGCATGGCCTGTGTCTGTACAACCTCACGACGACCCCTTAGGTAAGAACCACGTACAGCTCACCATCCGTGGCCGTCAGGACAACTACTTGGGTATATAGTGTGCTATTATTTCATCTGGTACCGTTATAGCACCATTTCTGTATGTAGACTGTCGATGGCGACCCTCTGCGACCCGGTCGCAAGCCTCTGCGACCTTCTGCGACCTTTTGCGACCCGGTCGCAGGTCTGTAGATTTCACGGTTTATCGACGTTTCTCGGGAGAAGAAGTCCGTCTGTGCTGTGCCTTGTCTTTTCTGTACTGTCTGTAACTTGTATCTTGTCTTTGGCCTTGCCTGTTCTTTACTGTCTGTAACCTGTGTCTTGGCTTGACTGTACAGTCTGTAATCTTTGTGCTCTCTTTTACACCGGTAAAACGAAGCCCGCCTGTACCGTCTCTTTCATTATTGTGTGATCTGTGATCTGTATATCTTTCTTGTGGGATCTGTGTTCTGTATCTCTTTCTTTACTGTATAATCTGTGATCTGTAACTTGTCTTTTTCCACCTGTATGGCGTCTGGGTAACTGTCTGCGACCCGGCCGCACGGCTCCCTGAGTGCACAATTTACCGACGTTTCTCGATGAAAGCAGCTCGCCCGCTCTGTGCCTTGACTGCACCGCCCCGGCCATGATTACTGTGTTCGCTTTCACCCCGTACAGCGTTATACGGCCGTCTGCGCCGAATTAACAGGCTGCACGATACGTCGTTGTATTATGGCAGGGGGAAGTTTCGCTTATTTATCTCTGTATTTACCGTACAGTGGCGTATCATGAGGGTGGAGGGAGTCCCTACTTATCGTCATGTACCGCTTCACGACGGATAAAATCGACACATAAATAATACGGCTTTAGCCCAGTGCTCCGCGTAGCTCAGTAAAACCGTGTCGAAATCATCAATCTACTGGTGCTGACCTATATCCTTATTCTATGCTGAGGTCAGACCATGCAAATTACCTGTGCTACTTGGTAATGCATGTCCCGTTACAGTATTATAGCATAAACACAGACTATATAAAACCCGCCAGTCGGTCTTCCCTATACTATAGTACACCGCGCAAACACGTTTTCCACACTGAAAATGCAAGCCGCCAAATTCGCATTGGTACTGCGTGTTTTCCACAGGTTGTACTCGCTACAGGATTTACAATCGTTTAGACTCCCCAGGCCAAAACAATTACATTTGCGACCGACCGCAAATTACGCCAAAAATCAAATAAGTTGCAGGCTGTACCTGACGTGCTTTCTCCAGCGCTATCTTTCTGGTCTCTCCACGCTCGAAATGTCTGCACGAGTTTAAATAGGGTGTGCACTCTCCACACCCAAAAAGTCCTCACAGGAGGCTTCCTCACGAACGGAGACGTTTCGCCCACAATGAATTATCGTCTCTCACAGCAGCATTACAGTTCATAGTCCATAAACTAGAATGGCATCCCAATCTAGAACTCGTAGAGAATATTTCACGTAAACGGCGACTCCTATCTTGCTCTGGTAAGCGAGAAATACGGTGGAATCCATTTCCATACACTGCCTTGTTCGCCACGGAAGATACGTGTCAAGGTCGTTCGCCACATTCCATTCATATCACCCTGCGGATTCACACTGTTCTCTACACAAACGGCTAACCGTTACACTGCCCCCGCCTTTCCAAGTCATGACGTCCTCGTCATGGGCGTTCCGGCTCCAGAGTAAAGGGGAGTTGTACAGTTCCAGTTGTACAGTTCGAATCAATATAAACAATCAAACAGTCCTCGCCAATTACTGGCCATCAGGGCCGGCGAAATTACCAGGTGGCCGCCCTCCGGCGGTCTGGCCGGGCCACCACGACATTAGGTCCACCGATTTCCTTCACAGAATTACATGGGCAGCTAGCAGAGCCGCCCCACGACATCAGGTCCACTGGGCTGTGCGCTCAGCTGGAGGAGTCGGGCTTCTCCCCTCTTACGGTACACGGGCTGGGACGTCAGCACGTAGTCGTGCAACCTGCGAGGCTTCACCACTCGCCGACCGCGGGTCGTCGTCGCGTGTGTGGGGGCTGCCTCACCCTCGGCCACTTCCTCGGGCTCGTCCTCCAACTCGCTGTCCGGCGTTCCCCGCGGTTCCAACTCAAATTCGGCCTGCCAGGCCGGCTGTCGGATGACGCGTCCACTCCGGCTCGTCTGGGGCTGGCCTATGGGTGGCTGCACGGCTACCGGGTTGGTCAGGGCGTAAGGTTCCGCTTGGGCCGGTTCCGGCCCCTGCGGGTCACCGCCGTCGTCACTGCCGCTCTCAGACGCCGTATCGTCACCCTCCACGTCCAGCCGCGGATAACACGGTTTGATCCGGTCGACGTGTACGACCTGTCGCCTCCCGTCGTCACTCCGGATCCGGTAGGTAACGTCCGACAACGCCGCCTCCACCACAAACGGTCCTAGCCACCGGTCTCGAAGCTTCCGTATCTGCCCTGGCCGGGTCACTACGGTATGCAGATATACCTGGTCTCCGGGGACGAATCTTTGGGCCTTGGCCTTCAGGTTGTAAAGACGCTTCTGCCGTCTCAGGGCCTTCCCACTATTTTCCTTCGCATCCTCGTGGACGTCGACTAAGTGGTCAAGAAGGTCCCCGACCCACGGCACGGGCTCCGTTCTCTCACTCGGGGGAGCCCCAGCTGTCACGTGAGCTGGTAGAGTCACCTCGCGGCCAAACGTCATCATATTCGGCGTATACCCCGTAGTCTCGTGTGCTGCTGCACGGTACGCCATCAGCGTTAGTGGAATATACACATCCCAATCGTCGGGGTGGCGGGCGGCACTAGCATGAAGCATCTGACCCAGAGTCCTGTTGAACCTCTCAACTTGGCCGTTAGACTGCGGATGGTACGCCGTCGTCCGCGTCTTCTTCATGCCGAGGATCCGGCACATCCCCTCGAACACTTTGCTCTCAAAGTTCCGCCCCTGGTCCGAGTGTATCAGGGAGGGGACACCGAACCGGCTGACGTACAAGTCAATCACAGCCTGGGCCACCGTCTCCGCTTCTTGGTCCGGAAGTGCAGCAGCCTCCACCCACTTCGTGAAATAGTCACAGATGACCACAATATGCAGATTTCCTCTCGTCGTCAGGGAGAGAGGACCCATCAAGTCCACGGCGATACGTTCTCCGGGGCATCCCGTCATCATCCCGCGGTGCTGTCCTCGGGGTTTCTTCCCGGCCTGCTTCCTCCGACTGCACGTGTCGCAGCTCCGGCACCACTGTCGAACGTCACGCTGCAGGCCAACCCAGGTGTACGCTTGTCGCACCTTCTTCAACGTCTTGAACACCCCTAGGTGTCCTCCAGTCGGGCTATCATGACATTCCTTAAGTATCCTCTTTTGAAGGGCCCTCGGGACCACCAGTAACTTAACCTTCTCTCGGCCTCGCACGTCATACCAACGTCGCACTAGGAGATCTCCTTCCAGAGCCAAGGCGTCGTAGGCTCCCCACAGCGCTTTCGTTACCCCGCTGTGTTGACAGACTAGGTCCCACCGAGGTCTGGTACCAGCCTTCACCCATTGAATCACCGGAAGTAGCTCCGGGTCTGCAGCCTGGGCCGCCGCAAAGTCCTCGTTGGGTGGAGATATGGTCACAGTTCGGGCCGCCGCAGTTTCTCCGTCTTCGGTCTCGGAGGAACGACCACACTGCTTGCACGGACGTCTGCTCATCGCATCAGCATTCTGATGCTTACGGCCTGGTCGGTGGACGATGTCAAATTGATAGGTCGACAGAGCTTGGATCCACCTTGCGAGTTGACCCTCCGGCTCTTTGAATCTGATGAGCCACCTCAAGGACCCGTGGTCGGTGCGCAGTAGGAACTTCTTCCCGTAGAGGTAGTGCCGGAACGACTTAACGAAGTGGACCACCGCCAGGAGTTCGCGCCTGGTCACGCAGTCGGCCTTCTCAGCCTTGGTGAGTACCCTGCTGCCATAGGCCACCACTCTCTCCTGTCCGTCGATCTCTTGGGACAGAACGGCTCCGATGCCCCAGCCGCTGGCATCCGTGTCCAGGATAAACGGTTTGGACATGTCAGCCATGGCCAGGATGGGCGCGGCTATCATCTTCTCCTTCAGGGTCTCAAATGCGATCTGACAATCGTCGGTCCACACGAAGCTCTTCTCCTTCTGGGTAAGTTGATGCAGGGGCGCTGCCACGGTTGCAAAGTCTTTGACGAACCTCCGATAATAGCTACACAATCCGAGGAAACTCCGTACCTCGGTCTGGGAGACTGGGGTGGGCCAGTCTCTCACAGCCTGGACTTTCTCCGGTTCCGTCTCGATACCAGCGCCGGACACGACGTGTCCCAGGTAGGTGACTTTTCGGGCGCCAATCACACACTTGGAGGGTTTCAACTTAAGCCCGTGAAGCTGTAGTCTCTGGAACACCACCTCCAAGTTGGCCAGCATCTCGGTAAACGTCTTCCCGAACACGATGATATCGTCGAGGTAAATGAGGCACGTCTCGTAGTGCAGACCGGCCAATACTGCTTCCATCAGGCGTTCAAAGGTTCCAGGGGCGTTGCACAGCCCGAACGGCATAACGCGGAACTGGTAAAGGCCTTTCCGGGTAGCAAACGCGGACTTGCATCGATCCTCCGGCGCCAATTCAACTTGCCAGTAGCCGGACATCAAGTCGAGGGTAGACCACCACTGTGCCCCGTTCAGTGCGTCAAGACTGTCATCGATCCTCGGCAGAGGATATGCGTCTTTCTCTGTGACGTCATTCAGGGCCCGATAATCAACGCAGAATCGAGATTTACCGTCCTTCTTCTTCACCAGGACGACAGGGGCCGACCACGGTCCCTCGGAGGGCTCGACCACACCTCGTCGTAACATCTCGTCAACCTGTTTGTCGATCTCCCATCGGGAATGGAGGGGCGGTCTTCTAGGCGGAATACGGATCGGGGGTGCACTCCCCGTCTTTATTTGATGTTGCACCCTGGTGGTACGCCCAAGGTCATCATCGTCCGCGCCCTCGGCTCTGTAGGCTCTTCCGGGACATCACCTAGTGTGGACATACTACCACAGAAGGTACCAGCATGAATGACTGTGGACTCGTCGGAAGCGTTCAGCATACGAATAGGCACACTACCATCAGGTGCAATCCGAGAGAGTGTTCTCGCCAGGACTAGGCCGGTCTTCTCGGTAAATGCGAGCTCCCCCTCTACTACTCCAGTCTCCCCCGGCGGTGCGTCTTCCACCCTGGCCGGGGCAAGCATCTGGGTTCTAGGCGGTATGGTGATGGTCTCAGCCAGGGCCAAACGATAACAATCGAAACTTCCTACGACCTCGCATTGCAGGTACTTGCCTCCCAGCTTCAATCGATGCCGTCTTGCGTCAAGTATACAGCTGTGGCGATACAGGAAGTCGTACCCCAAGATGGCGTCGATGGACAGATCTCCCACAACCAGCGTGTGCTTCCACACCGTCCTCGGATCGATATCCTGAAGTCTCCCTCTCCGAGTAAAGGCATATGGGAACCGTCAGCTACCTTGATGGACTGGTACCGGGAGTCTCGAAGGACTGGTTTCACATCTGGGTCAAGCTGTTCCCATATCCGGCGGCTGATCAAGGAGATAGATGCTCCGGAGTCCACACAGCACATCACCTTCACCGGCCCGATGGACGCGGGTAGGTATATCCCCGCTTCTACCTGGTTATGAAGCGCAGGCTTGGGTCCCTGGGGCTTTGGTGGATTCCCGGACCCGGACGGTCGTCTCGGGGGCCGGGAGGGTGAACGTCTAGGACAGGCCGCCCTAAAATGGCCGTCTTCTCCGCACCTCCAACACCCCCGGCGTGGTTGTCGTCTCGTCCTCTGCCCCCGCCTTGAACTCGAGCGTCCCCGTCCTGGGAAGCGCTTCTTAAATTTTTCCATCAGGGTAACAATCTCTGCTCGAAGTCGGGCCTCCTCGGCTTCATCATCCTCAGGAACGTCGGCCGGTATGTCTTCTCCTGCAGCGGCTCTTGCCGTGGGATCAGGACGTCGCCGTTGGGCGTCTTGGAAGGCCTCTACTTCCACTGCGGCATGTACAGCCTACGTCTAGGGACTTCGGGCGGCACTGCCAGACTTTAAACCGTAGGTCTTCTCCAATTGCCTCGAAGAATTGGTCACGGGCCAGGGTGTCTTGGACCTCATCACCGGCGTCGGGGTAGGCCATCTGGCTGAGTCTCACCAGAGCTTGGCCCAGTTCGGGTAGATCTTCTCCCCACAGTCGTCGCCTTGACTTCAGCTTGGACTTATACAGCTCTGTTTGGTTAGGAGGAGCGAAGCGTCTCTCCAAGGCATCACGTAGGCAGGTGAAATTTGCCTCCCCTGGTTTCATCTTCAGACTAGAGAGAACCTGTTGTGCTGGCCCCCGCAGGGATACGGCCAAGTGCTGTCCCTTCTCTTCCAGCGTCCACTGGTTTAAGGCTGCGCAATATTCAAAATGTACCAGGTGATCTCTCCAGGGCGTACTTCCATCGTAGGTCGAAGCCTTAACCAACGTCTTACGGGAAACGGGGATGGTCGTGACTGTGGCTCCCCCACTGGTATCAGCCGCTGAATGGTACCCTTCGGCGACCCGGTCGCGGCCCTCTGCGACCCGGTCGCCAGCTTCTGCGACCCGGTCGCAAATCGTCTGTTCCCGTACAGGCTGATCTATGGGGGTTCAGGTAGTACCCTCTTCGGCCCTGGGCGTGGACGTGTGCGCTGGGGCTCCCATCATCGTCTGATTGAAGGTCGCCCGCATCGTCTGCATCTCTGCCTGTAAGCTCTTGAGGCCCTCTAGTAGCGTTCGGATAGTCGACGAAGTCTCAGTCTCGACGATGGCGGGCGTTGACAGCTCGGACGGTGCTCCCACCGGACTCACGTCTTCTGTCGTCGCCGATGTCGCTGAACCAGGCAACCCCGTCCTCAATCGCTCCCTCCCCTGTAGGATAGCTCGTAGGCCCGCTATGTCCGGACGCCTCGGTGTTGCTAGGGAACTCATGGGTAATGGAGTTGTCAGCAGGACGTGGTTGTCCATCTCTAGTAGTCGGTTGTTCTCTTCTGTTGTAGATCAGCCCAGATCTCACCGCTGCCACCAGTTTTCTCCGCGTAACGTGTACGAGCAGGACCAGTCGTGGTGTTTACGAGAAAACGAATCAATAACCGGGATTGCCCACTGGCATTCTGGCCGTCACCGGAGTTAGCCCCTTCACTAGTAGAGATCCGGGATCGAAGAGATGATCACACCCCTACAAGGATGACTGACTCTAATGTAAAGGTCTATATGGTATATTCTGCACAAATAGTATACGCGGTTACAAATAATAGCGTAGAACCGCGTGACTTAGACAGAGTGTCTAAGGAGATGTAACGTTAGGATATTTACATATATGTACAGACACTAGGAGAGTGTATGCAAATAAACTTGATGTATATATACACGTGATGTGAGAGGGTGTGTGCACATAAAGTTAACGGACACACACACCCGGTTGTGTGCATATAAGGTTAACGGATACGTACCCTTGAGGTGAGAGAGTGTGTGCATATAAGGTTAACGGATACGTACCCTTGATGTATATGTGGACAATAGAAGAGAGTGTGTGCAGTTAAGCTTGATGTTATATATCAATAATATATATGGGGGTGTATGCATATAGCTTTATAGTTAATATAGTGCTTTATATCTGTACGCGATAAGGGCGGCCTGGTTGCTGGCCCTTCTCTTCTGGGTATAAGGGCGGCCTGGCTGCTGGCCCTTCTCTTCCTCCGTCGTTGGAACGTTACGGATGTAACGCTCTCTCCAGGGATGGCACCCCGTCGTCGGAACGTTAAGGATATAACGCTCTCTCCAGATACGACACCCAGTCGTTGAAACGTCAAGGCCCGTTGGAACGTTACGGCGGTAACGTTCTCCCCAATATATATATACCCTCAGGCGTTGGAACGTCACGGCAGTGACGCTCTCTCCAGATATGGCACCAAGTCGCTGAAACGTCACGGCCCGTTGGAACGTTACGCGGTAACGCTCTCTCCAGAGACAGCCCCCAGCCGTTGGAACGTCACGGCGGTGACGCTCTCTCCAGAGACGTGGCAACCCGGCGTGTTCTTCACCCCCAGTCGTCGGAGCCTGACCCTAACTTGTCAGCTCACCAGTCTGCTTCCCGCACAGGTAAGTATAGCCCGGCGTCTCAACCATCACGGCTGCTGCGACCCGTCTATAGACACGGCCTGTGACTACACAACTTCACGACGATCTCTCAGGTAAGAACCACGTACAGCTCACTTTCCGTGGCCGTCAGGACATTTACTTGGGTATATATTGTATTACCATTTCATCTGGTACCAATGAAACATCATTACTGTATGTCAACTGTCGTTGGCGACCCCCTGCGACCTGGTCGCAAGCTTCTGCGGTCAAGGCACAGAGCGGGCAAGCTGTTTTCGTAACGTCGGTAAACTGGGCCGGGCGCTCCGGTTGCAAGGAAGGTCGCAGAAGCGTTTGGCAGTTTCAGTAGTACAGAGATATGTACGGATTGCAGGGCAAAGAAAACCCAACACGATATAGGGGCCACGCCGTATATACATATAGTCCCATGAACAGGTAGAGCGCATTACTGCGTACATCTTGGCATGGCCAATACAGAGGCCATGTTATCTCCTGATCATTGAGAGATACTTGGGAAGTAAAATCTTCGAAATTTTAATCTTGGGTAGTATCACTATCACACACGACGAAACTGAAAAGCTTGGAATGAAATCAGAATTTGTTCTTTTCTATATTTTTGCAAGTTCTGATTGAATGCGCTGTTTTATTTGTACACATACAAAGCTGAACGAGCTATCACATGAAGGTTGAGAAAGTTTGCTTCATATCGAACAATTATTTGCTTCTAACGGTACTCGTATGGCTATACATACAAACTGAGGCATTGGGTTAATGTGGACCGCCATACATTTGTGGATTTTTAAAGCTGAGGTTTGCTGATAAATTATTAGAATTGTCACGTCGAAATAAAATTTATAGGAATGCACTTCTGCTATTTCGGACAGTTGGCATCGCTTGTCAAAGGAATGGGCCGTTTTGATGAGATAGGACGATTGTTTGTCTGGAACCTGACACAGAAATATCTTTGCTCTAATTGAAGAATTGTAATATAACAATAGGTTGTTCATAAACAGTTATGCGTTTACAATATCAATACAGGCTTAGCATATAAAACTGAAATTGTTTTAATCTTGTAATAAATGATGCCAACGGAATTACCCTCGCCAAATAGGGTAGTAGTAACTATACATGTATCATTTTATGTTTTTGTAACTTTAGTTACCTTGTTTGAAATTAAATTCGGAGACGTAATCAAATTTATTGCAATAGACATATGCACCCGTCATGTTGGGACAGTTGGCCGAGGTGCTTTTGTCACTTGCCAGATGAATGGGCAGCAAGGATGAGCTAGGAGGATTGTTCGTCGGGAACGTGGGCCTAATTGAATAATCAGAAACATTAAACTTTCAACGCACGAAGTGAAGTGAAAGCTTTATTGGATTGAGCCAATTTATTTTCTAATTGATGTCAATCTGAAAGATTTTAACCCTCGACGGGATGTGTTGCTAGCATATGGGAACCTCACAGCAGAAAATTACGATAGTATAATAAATGTACATATACGCGGATGGAATAGATTATAAACGGTGGTATAATACATGTACATATATGCGGAATAAATAGATTATAAACGCTATGAGAGGGAACGGGCGTTAAAGTAGAGAATGAAAAGTATTGCCTAGGCCATTGTGCAGCTCAAATGCCCCGATTCTAGACAAATTGTTGTCACCGTACATGGATATTGCACACATGGTCTCGTGACCTTGCAGCATGATTCGATCCTTTGTACATTCTTTTGGCGTTGGTTGGAGACCTTCAGCGAAAACCAATGCCTTGAAGTGGATTTGTCTTATCTATTAATTTATTCTTAGGAGATCCCCAGTTAAAAAACAAAAGGAATATGAAGAGTGTGACAGTGATATTCAGGCATGAAATTTAGTCCAACAACTCTCTCAAACTATTTAACAGATGGCTGAGTTGAAGCCGCATTACATATCAAATCAAGGGAGGTAACTCACTGTCCAATGAAGGTAGATAACTTTAGTCGACGAGACTTGTATGTGGACGTTGCAAAACGACACGAACGTCGATCAGCAATAAAATACTGCTTTGACCAATGGAACTATGGCAGTTTCATTCGCAACACCTCATTGCAGATACCGGTGGAGCGATATGCAAGAGGTGGGAAAAATTGACGACGTCTGGCGGCTAAAAAGCAACCATATGACTCTACAAGAAAGCATTCGTCGACACCTAACATTCAGACTCAAGAATTCGGTGGATTCTCGGATGTAGCCTTAGTATCTCAGCCGCGCTTTTATTGTAGATGTTGATGTGGAGACAATGAAGTATCCACACGGCCCCTAGCACCGGCTTAAGTTGAATTAGATACGCTAGACCATACGCTAGCGCACGGGAGTGTGAATAGGATTTAACGTCGCTTTCAACAGTTGGTTAGTCATATCACGTCGGTGTCGACATGTAACCGAGCAGTATTAATCCCGCCATTGTATAATAATGTCTCACTGAGACATTATGTCTTGACATGGCACTTCACTCAAGTCTCATTATCCTGACACCTGACCAATCAACCACACGGTGAGTGATTTACAGGTGGTATACACTCGTACCCATTTTAATCAGACAAACCTTTGAAACAGAACTATTAAACGTCGATAAAATAACACTAAATACCGAGGCTGTTGTCATTAGGGCCCTCCTATCGATCTTTTTAACGTCATCAGATCGGACAACATATTGGAGCTTATATTTTCTCACTTCATAGCTTATTGTGTGGATTACACCAATCTAGTTCGATAATGATAAAGCCAAACGACATTTTGCCTTGTCCGATTTGTAACTTGCCGAAATACCAATGTGTCATGTAACATTGTGAATTTCTTCAAATGCGCTCTAATTGCAGCTCGAGTCTGTGGTGAGAATCTTAAAACTGACATTTTGGCAAATCCGCATTAGAGCGCACACTTCCTGATGTGTTCAGATATGTGGTCTCGGCAATTCGGGCGTAATTTCGTCATTCAAACCATATGATCTAAAATGGAAAACGATTTGGCATAACTAAGGTCGAAAACAACCGGGAGATAGCATCGTTTGAAGATTCAACTAGAGGTCATCAGATATCTAAATCAAAAGCTAATTTTGCAATCCACTCAATCTCCGTAGGCGTTTTCTACGTGCATATACGAACAGAGTTTCAACGTATTTCAGAGGACGTAGCGCGAAGAATATTATGAAGAAGTCATGCTTATATACAAGCTCATATGTGCAAGAGCAATCGACTATGTTTAAGGCCATGTATGCATTATTGTGATGGCGGCAAAAACGTCTGCCGTTTACAGGCAGCGCATGTTACATATCCCTATGTAATGCCGACGAGCGGCAGACTGTATTCGCAAGGTGGACAAAGTCTCTTGTGTGGGAAGTATAGGTGCGATACCTATATCTGTTTGGCGCGCAAAACTTACCCTATAGAGTCTGCAAAACTGTGAACTTAACTTGTTTAGGAGGTAGAGCTTCAATATGTCATTAATAATTCCTAATGCTAACGTGATCTTATCCATTCCGCAAATGAAATACACCACAAATATCGCATGCTGTATATCGCATTGGTGCTAAATCCTTCTTCGTGGCATGCCTTGTACCGTTAACCAAAGTACATTATTGATTTGCTCGATGTGAAACTATCACACTGTAAGGTAAGACATTCCCATTTGGAATTCACCGATAAAATTTATCCTACATTAACCATACCAGGCCTGGGGGGTGCAAAATAGTTGTCCTACCAATCTTTCTGCGCTATCTCCGGAACGACAAAAAATGCGAGAGCGGACAGTCCGTGACTATATAGTTCATTAAATAATATCAGTATTTTTTATTAGATCTCTAGATTGTTTACCATACGTTCTCGAATGAATACGCGCTATGAAATTTTCGGCCCTCAAGACGACAGGGCTTGTGCGCGTGATCTTTAAGATGTTATAACGCGAAGTCGTCTCAGACACAGGGGATGGTCTTCATAAAACCTATACAATAATAGATTCCAAGGTCCGGCTTCTGAGATTTCTCGAAGTCTTGACAGCCTCTTTAAATGAGACAGGATACAACGAAAACGAAGTTCATATCTGTTGAATATTAAGCCGATTTATTGTAAATTCATTCCACCTAACTTAGGAATGATCGGCAACATTTGGCAGGCAGACTAGCACAACTTCATCAACATCAGACCATTCTGTAAACGGTCATTTTCGGAACTGGAGATAGTAATATCTATTATCGGAGACTGGTAACCGCTGTGAGACCTGATGGTTTTAGCCTTCAGGGAGACCTGGTGTTACTGGCGTGGCTGTATGTGCCGTTCATTCCATTATATACAATGTTATACGTTACAATGTCCAGTTAACCCAACATAAATGTCCTTACAAATTCGGTGCAATTATGACTAGCAAATCACGAATCTGTCGCATTACATAAATTCAGCCGTCAAAACCAAGGTTAATTCATTACCCTTACATAACTGATTCTCACAAATAGTTGTGTTTGCAATAACCGACCTAAAGGGTCATGGAATAGTATGTCGGAAATAGTTTTGTCAAAACACATCACAATATCAAGGTTGCATGCACGCAGATTTATATAAAATTGGTAAATGAAAAGTCGAAATTTATGAATTTATATGGTGGTCAAGAATCGACATCTTACAGCGTGATGCTAGTAGTTTCTTTCTCGCAATCGTTGATCAACAAACTTCTGTCAGGCCTACAGATTGTGTACCAAGTTATAGTTCCGCATGTTTGCGTAGATTAACCAAACATCTGCAAATGCTTGAATATGCATTATGAAAAAAGTTGAGTGCACAAACCGTCTTTGAATTCCAACTTCGATTTATTCAAGGCACAGATGCTTCCGGGTAGATCAAGAGTGAATCAATGCGCCGTGCAGATTTTTTGACAAAAACATTAGAATAAAATTGATTGTTTTTGGAACTTTTTTAGTTTAGTTCAGTCTAAGAAATAAGTATTCCGAAAATTACCGTCTGGCGACCTGATCGTTCTTCCCTATGCCAAAGTATCTCTATTACGCAAATATAACACCAGTTGCATGTGCTGGTGAATTCAGAGAAAACCAGTGAATTTTAAGACCATGTTATCATCCCATTCACCAGCTTATCATGTCATTTAAGACTATATACTTCAGTCGAACACGTGTTTAAGGGGTTCTTCACGTGAAATATTCATCGTAGTTCATCCTTTCCGTCCTCAGATCGGAAAGGCCTTCCCTGAGGGTGATTACACAGTGCAGAACATTATTAGAATAGTCGAACGTTCCACTGTTAGCGTATTATTCACACTCGGATGCCGTTATCAAATACTGAGGCCTGTGTTTGTGTTGAATATCTATTGTTGTATATACGACTGGGAGACACACTAACGAGCTCTGGCTCATTGTGCTCCCACTGATCTAATAAAATATTGTTTAAACCAAATACTAAGGCCATGAATGATCACGACAGTTGCAAATGTTTTGCAATCGAATAAATTTCCATTTGGGTTGATGAGTTCTGTTTATGGGATCGGAGCGGATTTACGCAAGGCACAAGTGACAAGTTTCGTGCTCGTGGCTAGAAAATTCATTGTGTGAATGAAAAGGTTTTTTTGTTTACTTTTTTACAGAGGGTTTACTTTTTCATGAGGAAGAAAACTAAGGTAGCGTCTCCAAAAATCGTTCGACTTTTCGTCGAGAATTCTGTGATCTTTCCTCGATATCGCGAATTTCAAAGGTGAGAGCGAACAAAGAATTGTTTTCACAAAAACCGAATGATTCTCGAAGGCGGTTTTCTTTCGATTTATTGATCGGTTTTCCTACGAGAATTTTTTTCGAAAGAAAAACGATATCACGAATCAGCCGAGAATCCTTCGAGAATTGTTCTCAGTGGAGCAAAAACGATCAAAACTGATTGGAAGTAGTGCATCTTTTGACTTCGCCAAGCCCGGTACCCTGTCTAGCATGTTACATTGCTGGCATGTGCCCGCAGACTAGGAAACCAGGGCACTCATTGAAAAGATGTTGTGGTTCTATGTAAAACTAAATGCCAGAAGTCAAGACCGGAGATGGATCGTCTGGGAGATGAGATGTTCAAACGGACTGATCATCGTCGGACTACATTTATTAAGTATAAATAAAATAATGTTGCTCATGAAAATATCATATTCAATGCAGTCCATTTCAAAATCCCGATGACGTGGTACGTTAGCATTACCGTATTAAAGCGACAGCTATAGCTAAATTTTACCTGGGCATAAACGTATAGCGCCCGGACACATAGCCGCGTAACAGCTGTTAATCTGTGAATGACGTAATTGTATTCTTTCGCATCTCGATGGTTTCGTGATATTCTCTCGAAGCTTTCTCGATCAAAATTTCTCGACATCCTCTTCCGTCAACATAAAACCGTTGATTCTCGATGGGTCAAAAAAGACGAATAAAAAACGATATCGAGAAACTCAATTGAGAATATTGAAAACGATTTCGTTTTTTAAATTTTTTTTCTTCACACTCTCTCGAAAAATTCCCGTCGAATGAATTATTCATATATAATACTATTGAAAGCGATATGCCAATAAACGTATTTTCTCAGTGAAGGATGAGGTTCGGGCGGCATATTTGTCCAGAAGAAACATCCCTACTGAGATGATCACCTGTACACAATGTATTAAAATGATTTCCCGCGAGGCCTTAGAGAAGCAATCTCAGAGTTTATCCTATACCGATTTAATTTGATTCGAATCTGCCTCTGTGGATGACTCACCTCCATTTTACGTTATATAATATGAACCTTGAGAGAGGAAATACGCATCGGTTAGCTAGCTGGCTCGTTATATTTGTGAAACTAAAAGAATTCATACTGATTCTCTAATTTACAATTATCATCTTAGGTAATTTGACATTTGTAGTTTGTATATCTTTTATTCTGCATACGCGATACAGCGTTCTTTTCATCTGTATTATTCTTAATATTTCTAGTAAAAGTTTCCACTTTATTTTTCGTAGACTCAGTGGCGGTATACACATCCAAATTTCCACATGTTGGTACCGTGTGCAAGGAAGGGCCCGGAACGGTACACCTCAGTACAGTACCAGTCAGTACTGACCAGTATCCACACAGTACCACTCAGTAACTGGTCAGTACTGAATGGATACCATACAGTACCACAATGAACAGGGCTGAACAGTACTGCATGGTAACTGAACCGTAACCAACCTGTTACTGTGCAGTACTGGTCAGTTACCACTTGGAACCAGGCTGTTGCTAACTGACATGTACTGCTCAGTTCAGTTCTGACCTGTGATTAGCAAACAGGAACTGTTCAGTTACACCACATGTATAGTGGGCCTTTCCGTGCAGTACCGTTCAGTAGCGTACAGCTCAGTACATGTCTGTGAAAAATTGCCTGTGTACATGTAGTCGTTTGAGCTGTTGATAGTTGCTTCGCAGGGCTGAAAGGAGTTGTGTCATACGAAAAGGTTCTTTTATTATTACGTTAGTGAAACCAATTTTTCATTTCTGAAACCAATTAGTGAAACCAATTTTTCATTTCTGCACAACAATCTGTTTCGTACAGATACCCAATATTTATAGAGTAACGCTGACATTCGCAAGTGATACAAAGCGGCCTCAGCAGACTTTTGCGGTGGGGCTTTCGTCGATCGGTTTGGCTTTCTCGTATACTAGCACATTCAAGCGTTGATTGTTTAATACCTGGAGGATATCAACTGTTTCGTGGCGAATACCATAAATATTTCATCCAGTGGAGTGAAACAATTTGTATTTTCACGAGTGCCGAAGCCACGAGCGATATGCCAATAAACATATTTTCTTAGTGAAGGATGAGGTTCGAGCAGCTCATTTGTTGAGAAGAAACATCCCTACTGAGATGATCACCTGTAAACAATGTATTAAAATGATTTCTCTGGAGGTCTGAGAGAAGCAATCTCAATGTTTATCCTGTACCGAGTTAATTTGATTCGAATCTGCCTCTGTGGGTGACTCAACCTCCACTCCATTCTTACGTCATAATATGAACCCTGAGAGAGGAAATACGCATCTGGTGGCTTGCTGGCTCGTTATATTTTTGCTAAACGAACCCATACTGACTTTCTTTTATAATTATCATCCTGGCACATTTGACATTATTTTGTAGTCTGCATATCTTTTATTCTGCATACGCGATACAGCGTTCTTTTCATTTGTACTATTCTTAATATTTCTAGTGAAAGTTTCCACTTTATTTTTCGTAGACTCAATGGCAGTGATGTGATCAGTGGCGGTATACACACCCAAATTTCCACGTTGGTACCGTGTGGTAACTGAATGGTAACTGCAAAGAACGGCCCGGAACGGTACACCTCAGTACAGTACCAGTCAGTACTGACCAGAATCCACACAGTACCACTCATTAACTGATCAGTAGTGAACGGATACCATACAGTACCACAATGAACAGGACTGAACAGTACTGCATGGTAACTGAACCGTAACCAACCTGTTACTGTGCAGTACTGCTCAGTTACCTCTTGGAACCAGGCTGTTGCTAACTGACATGTACTGCTCAGTTCAGTTCTGACCTGTGATTACCAAACAGGAACTGTTACAGCTCAGTACTCACATGTATGGTGGGCCTTTCCGTGCAGTACCGTTCAGTAGCGTACAGCTCAGTACATGTCTGTGAAAAATTACCTGTGTACATGCAGTCGTTTGAGCTGTTGATAGTTGCATCGCAGGGCTGAAAGGAGTTGTGTTTGCATACGAAAAGGTTCTTTTATTATTACGTTAGTGAAACCAATTTTTCATTTCTGAAACCAATTAGTGAAACCAATTTTTCATTTCTGCAAAACAATCTGTTTTGTACAGATACCCAAGTTTTGTACTGTAACGCTGACAGTCGCAAGTGATGCAGAGCGGCCTCAGCAGACTTTTGAATTGGGGCTTTCGTCGACCGTGTTGGCTTTTACGTATACTAGCACATTCAAGCGTTGATTGTTTAATACCTTTAATTGAGGATATCAGCTATTTCTTGACGAATAAATATTTCATCGAGTGGAGTGAAACACGAGATGAAATATGCATGGTATTCGTCAAGGAACATTTGATATTCTTTTTAGTATATACTTCTGTTGTACTATTCTGGGTGTTCAGATGTTGTAACATCTTTCCCGGGGTTAATTATTCCTCTAAAGCCGGTCAATAAAATATGATATTATTTACTAATATCAATGTTTATTATAGACCGCACAGGGGAGGAAATATAAGTTCATAAAACTAGCTCCGATTTAAAATATTTAATATGTTCATGAAATGTTTGACAATCGATAGATATGTCTGAAAGGAATTTACCACCCCCGATTTGGAAGATATGTATGGTGTCCGTGAGAAGCAGTATGAAATGAGCACCATGTAAACTGCACGCATTCTATTCATTTTGTCAGTCGCTTTTTGAAGGTATGGTAATTCTCTAGCTCCAACATGGAACCTAATGGTACATGGCTGTCATTAGGTTCCACGTACTTCCATGCCACAATCGTAAGACAAAGCCCGAACCGTATAAACGATGATTTAATTGCTCCTTACTGTGCATTTTCCGATAAAATGTATCATGAACTAGTCTGAATCGTCCGAACGGCCAACATCTGTTGTCTTTTTGGGTGGCTTTCGCCGCCTTTTGTACCAGTCCCCGCTTGAATATATTATCAGCTCCGCCATATTTGTTTTCACGCTGGAGTGTCGACTGCGCAAACGGTGGCCTCAGTAAAAACCGGAAGTGCACACGCCAACACCACAAACGTGGTCGTCCGATTATTGATTCCGACAGTGAATGAACGAATTTTTCAGTAAAAATTTGTCTGCCTTACAACCACGTTTGTGGTGTTGGCCTGTGCACTTCGGGTCTTTACTGAGGCCACCGTTTGTGCAGTCGACACTCCAGCGTGAAAACAAACATGGCGGAGCTGATCATATATTCAAGCGGCGAAACCCACTCAAAAAAACAACAACAGATGTTGGCCGTTCGAACGATTCGGACTAGTTCATGATAAGTTTTATCGGAAAATGCATGGTAAGGAGCAACTAAATCGTTTATACGGTTCGGGCTTTGTCTTACGATTGTGGCATGGAAGTACGTGGAACCTAATGACAGCCATGTATCATTAGGTTCCATGTTGGAGCCAGGTAATTCTCTAGCTTCACTGCATATTAGCTTCACACATTAAAGAACCGTAAGAAGGTTTTGAGCTGAGGTAATATTGGCTCTTTGTATACGCTTCCAGAGATGTTGAGAACCGAATTTCCGCATATTTTCTTTTATCAAGTTAAGAAAACAACAAATGATGTTTATTCCATGCTGGGACATGTCCAAGCAGTTTGGGTGTATTCTTCCGCCCCTGACTAATCTTATTATGCCTTATGCAGATCAGAGCTTCAATAATCTCTAAAAAGTACGCAATTTTGCGTTATCTTTATGAGAAGCACTTCACAGTAGATTTTTCCTGTTGGGTTCGTGAGCTAAAACGAAGTATAATTATGCACATCTGCAGTTTATTCCTAATTGTAGAAGCCATATCAGACATCTGTTGTCCATACATTTCGCGTAAATGACGGAAATATCTGATCGGGAACACTATTAGCGCCAAAGCCAAAACAGGATTGAGATAAAAAAAAATTATACGGATAATATCAGACAGAGGTATAGTTGTGACATTATACACCTAAAACACTGATATTGAATTACCAGCTTAAGCAAACACCACCAGAAATCAGCAAAATATATCAATTGATGTATCACTTGTTTTAGGCAATCCCAAACTTCGTCAAGCATAGTCTTTAACGGTATCCATCGGTCCAACAAATATATGAGACTATATACCGTGGTTGGATTATCACATACCATTGTCGCAGTTTCACGCAGAATGATGACCTACGTATCTGGGAAGATAAAAAGAGTCAGGCACACACTTCGGACAATCTTGCTTTGTGTGGCTAAAAGGTAACATATCACTGTGAACATATACCAATACAAATGATACGATGAACATAAATGCATTATACAATATGCAAAACAAATATCTGATTCCATCACGATGGCAAGGGCGACGGTGAATCAGGGATTGTTCCGGTGTGTCATATCCTCAGTGAAGGGCGAAGAGAACCAGAGTTGGTAGATGAGTGGTCTGGTATGAAACGGTAGAGTATGAGTTAGACGATTTTATGTTTCCACCGTTATTGTGTTTTATCGCCTTTTCTTAACGCTGACAGTATGTTTTTCGTTCAGTTCCCAACGTTTGACAATATGAACCACGCATACCTGAATATGGTAATGAATCAAGTGGCTGGTGACGATTGTCATTACAAGGCTTTGTAATCGATGATGACTCCTTTACATAATATGAACATCCGATTCGATCATTCAACGGTTAGTCATGTACAAAACAGGCCTCTCAACACGGTATCATTATTGACAAACTCACGTATAGGAAATCATTATAATGATCAGTCAAATTACGAATTGCTGCTTAAACGAATGATTTCCTGAATTAACTCTACAGCGGAAATCTCTTTCATCAAAGTATAAGGAAAGTAAACAGATCATAGTCGACTATATACCGTAAGTCAAGACAGTGGCTATACACATCTGAAGATCATTTCGTATGCTGTCAGAAATGCGACTAATACGTAGCTCACTCGTGAGTATTTATTTTGTCCGAGATATTAAGGCGATAATAACCTTCGCATAAAACTTATTTTATGAAAAAGTGATGTTAGTCCTGTTTGGTCGAATGTCGCAGCTATAGTTGAAGCACAACAATACTAATATCAATGTTTATTATAGACCGCACAGGGGAGGAACATCAGCTGAACATCATGTCTAGTTCTTTATCCTTGGTGAAATGTCAACCGGTCAGCGTGGTTTTCCTTTGTCTGAGATCAAATCAGTTTGTATATTTCATTTTTGACAGAAATTTGATATTCGGAGAGAGAGAGAGAGATAGAGAGAGATATAGAGAGATATAGAGAATAACTTAGTAATCCAACGCATTAAAACATACAGGCATCAAAGCTTATACAACAGAGCGATTTCTCTCAAATAACATAAGGTACAGTCTTCTTTCACCCGACTAAAAAGATCTTCTGAAGTAGCTGCTCGATAAAAATAATTTCTTACAATCAGATTGAGGCACGGGGTAAATGTTACTAACCTTGAGAATTTGTTCCGTAATATCTTTATCTACTACGTCACATCACGTGTTTGCGATATTCTACTGACCGCGGGTTCCGATACTTCTGGACTGGTGCCACATGTGGTATGATCGGAGAGGAAGCAAATTCAAATTCAGATGACTATAGTTATTCTAGTTTACGGATAAAGGACCTTGTATCTTTAGATGGGTAAATGACCCCAGGTCAGGTGGTGCAGAAGTATCAGCATAAAATACTTTCACTACAAGAAATTGTTCAATTAGCATAAAGTACAATATTATATTGTATACTTCTGATTATACAGTATAATATTGTACTTTATGCCAACTGAACAATTTCTTGTATATGTAATATTTTATTTTTGGTACTTCTACCGTACCTGTTCTGGGGCTATTTACCCATTTAAACATACATGGACCTTTTCGAGTATACTCTATTTCGTTAGAACAACAGTGAAACCTGTTTAAATCAACCAAGCTTCAGTATCGGTTTTGACAGGGTTCTGATTTATCAACGTTCAATCAAAATGCTTTCAATTGAACTAATGGGGCCATGGATAATGTCGGTATCTAGTAGTTAGTCGGTTTACCCAGGTGATGGCATTCATAGTTTTCAATGAAGTAGACATTTTTCTTTGACGTTCGTTAGCAGAGCGATCCGACATCCAAACCGCTACCGTCGTCCCGAAATAATTGTCGCCGCCAATCGGTCGAATATTAGTCTTACACCTTATCAAAGGTGAATGTTTCGTTTAATGAACATCAGTTTTAATCGCAATCGTAACTAACTTAACCCATCCAGGAGATAGGGTAAACAGTTAGGCCCCTCTACCGAACTGGTTAACCTATCTTCGGGTCGACGAAAACTTGAGAGCTGATACAACGTGCCTTTATAGTTTATCTTACGGTCATTTTTGAGCCTATTTGCATAACTCCCCTAGCAGAGGATAATGGGAAAATTCCCGGGGCATCTGAAGAAATACAAGAAATACAAGAATTTCGTTTTCAGAACAACTACTTGTGGGGCTCGACGCCGACCAAGCGCATCACTCCCCGCCATGTTTACAAATCATAAAACTACGGCGTGGAATGTACATCAGTGGATTTATAACAAGTATCTAGTCCGTCCTTCAATAATCAATCTTCGTCCATAATCGCGTCGCGTCCGTAATCCAAGGACCTAATTAAACACTTGCTGACACATACATCTATGGAACGTTCCGACCACTATTGTATGGTATCACTTCCCTGTCCACCGATGGCATGACGCCTCAAAGGTAGCAGTAGAACAGACCTAGGCACCATCATGATATGACTAAAACATTGTTGCATGCGACGCTAAATCCTACTCACTCATTCACTCGCCCCATGGTCAGGTCATGGCCAGTTCACTCGGTGAGATCAAACTTGACTTTTCTTCAAACCGGACGACAGTTGTGAAATATCTGACGATAGTCATAAAATATGTATCCGAGGACCAGAGGACCAGGGTCATGTTTCTCGTCATTGATTTATGTGAGTTATCAAAATGTCGCAGTTTCAAGATTACTAGACATCGGATTGGATTAATACATGTATCAAACTCAGGTTGTAGTTCATCAGAAGCTGCCGTCTAACGACGGCTGAAACGACACGGACACAAACACGGCTCTCGCTTCTC
>JAVTVY010000883.1:0-34585 GCA_036873755.1 Hanleya hanleyi
GAAGTGACACTTTAAGTACGAGGAGCAACAGATTTTGTTTTCCTGACTTTAAGCGTTTTGATATTGTGTATGAACTTAACACCTCATCAATCGAAACGATTGCATGCAGGATGGAGCAAAATTATATGTAATTTGTGTAGGCACGAAGTGGAGACGAAAATTGATGTTTGTACGATTCGGGTAAATGTCGTCATGGGGGCACGTGAAAAGGGGGCGTGGCTAAGAGCCATGCGGTTATTCGTAGCAGCGGCTACTGGTTTGATCATTCTATAGGGTGAATTCTCAAGCGTGCAACACGTCAAATTTTATTCGCTTTATTAAAAAATGGGGGATTAAGATTTAGTTCTAGGATTCATGTTTTCAGGATGCTGCCTTATATCATACTCCTAATGTATTCACTGAGTCAATTTTCCGAAAATTTTAATAGCATTTCGCATTGTGCTATATGTTAAATTCGAATGCTTGTTATGCTTCTCCCAGAGTTTTGGCCGACTAGGGTTTATCTCTGGGTTTTTAATGCAGACAGGGCATATAAAACGACCAGCTGTTGGTAATTGGTCGTGTACAAATTAATGTTGCACTCAAACGAGACAGCTGTTGGTACTTGGTTGAGTACAATGTATGTTAGTTGCACCCAAACGAGAATAAATCACTCGAACCTATTATATATTGATTGGAGCAATATTGTTGGGTTTGTTTGTTACGGTTTTTAGAATGGGAGATTAGTACAAACATATAATGTTCCTCGATCATTGAAAATAGAAGAGTAAGCCTAATAATGATGGAAGACTCTGCAAAGGTCAGAAATATATTGATTACTTTCCCGTCTTTTCACGACGAAGGAGAGGTGGTGTCCACCATTTTGTTATCAAATAGTATCTAAATCTAGACATGATTCGCCACTTTTCGGCAGTCGTCCTTTGCACCGCGCAATGCGCGAACTCTTCTACATAGAAAGTTCTACAATATCTGGATTTATCCCTGGTACCCTCCCCCCCCCTCCCGCTCTCTCACACACAGAAGCACAATGCACCCACACAATACACACCATCGTCTTTCTACAAAATGGCGGCGGATGGTATATATTGTATAAAAAGGTATATATACGTGGGACAAAAAAGTTAAAGTTTCGAATAAAACGCTGAAATTTTGGAGATGACAAACAGTGGTATATAGCTGTATCACGTGACCCACGGTAGAGCCAGTCGGTCAAGTATGTCCACATGGAGAAGAGATCTAATTGTTCACAATGTGTTGAAATTCAAACCATGCGTATTCGTTTCTTTCTTGTCAAATACCTCAGCCAGTCACGCCAATATTCTCTATATCCGTTTAGGTTAGCCTATCTATCCCCCAGGAGAGATGCCCTCGGTGATATTGCCATAACGAAATGGCAACTTTTGTATCATTTCTGATCAGCTTGACATTTATGATTGCCTCTTGGGAGACGAGAATCCCACAGCCATGTACGATTAATCGCCGTAATAGACTAGTGTACAGTTTAATCAATCTAAGAGCACTGTTAATTACTGATCAAAGACATCGATATGCTGTACTGTGGTCCACACGATAGGACGTGCAGCTCACCCAGAACCTCTGGGGACCGAAAGCGTTGGAGATACGCCTTCCAAATTTCGACGAATAAATTCGAAAATGAGGCCCAGTTGTCGCTCGTAAGTTTGGTTGTTTAATGTGGAGGCCCCCCTAATTGCTTAGAAATTTTTTGACGTCAAATGGCACATTTTAGTCCAGTTTGATTGCATATTTGCGACTTATGTTTTTAAATTGAAAAGCAGCGAGGTTTTTGAAGTAAAATTTACGCTTCCTTGCTGTATGGTCCATGTCGAGATTTTACTTATTGTTGTGATGCATTTTGACGGAATAGTTCGACATCACAAGAAGAGTGTTATACGTAAAGATACCTCAAGCGCAATTCACTACCCGCCTCTTTCCAACGGATCTGGACGTTCTGCCTCTGGAGTTGTTTTTTGTTAATCTAGATACAAAATGATGTTTTCTGTTACATTTTGACGGTACAGTTTCGATTTGTAAAAGCTTTCAGACTTCTGGTGTCAAGTAAAAAGTTGATACATCCCGACCTCAATCCCGATTCTCGAGTTTTGAACTGCATGGGCATGCCCATTACATCAAAACTAGATGTAAAACGGTGTAGCCTCAACCTTCACTTTTAAGAACATTGGAATATTTATGAAGACGTCCCTCACAGAAAAGTTTCAAATGCTGCATAGTGATGCATTCTTATAGTAGGATACTCACATTTCCTCCGGAAAGGCATCAATATACCCATATACTACACTGAAAGAAAAAAAAATCCTTGAAATTTAGGGAATATTCCCCGACTATTACACCAGCGGAATATTCCTCAAAAATTCAATAAGGAATATTCCGTAGTATGTTAAGGGAATTCCCTAACATGGTAAGGAATATTCCGCTGGTGTAATAGTCGGGGAATTTACCTTAAATGTGTAAGGAATTTCTTTTTCTGTGTAGTGGGGTTCGAAAAATATACATAGGAAGTCGTATAGATATTCCAGCATACGGAGTTTGGACAGCTGGTGCACCATCTGGGGTGGAAGGTTTGGTTCATACTCCATGTAAGAGTCACGAGACAATGCATAAAATAGCCAATTCTGGGGACAACAATATGTATAGTCTTGAGCCTTTTAAGCTGCACAAAGATTCAGGCAATAACCTCCTGCATGAAGTATCTACCAAAGGTACGATAATCATAATGGATTCAGAATATTTTTGAGGGATACGGATTTGAAAACTGTTGACCGCTTCTCTCTTGCGGGAAACTGGCCTATATTTATGTGTACTATGCTTGTTTTTTTGTTTTATTATTTTTTTTTTCATGTGATACTAATGCTAATGCTATAAAAACATATTGTGACTGGTGACCTTGATGTGGTGACTGATAAGGATCTGAAATTACTCCTGATGAAAGGACCTAAATATAGAGAGCCAAGAAGAATAAATCTGAAGGCCGACCAGAAGATAGTCCTGTCTGCATTGGAACAGTACGTTATTGATTGGTCTAAGCGAGAAAAGTTGAACCTACAGTACTCGCTGATTGGCTGGACCTAACCAAGAGCAAGGTCGTTGAAACAGTCCGCCATATTGACAGAAGTACTCTTCCCCAAGCAAAACAAGTACTGAGAAACCTCAATTCGCAAGAAGTTCTAGCAAATCTCAAGAGTAAATTCGTCATAGTCCCAGCAGACAAAGCTCCGAATAATATAATATTCATATGTAAATATTACTATTACCAGGTGCTGGTTAAAGAATTGAGTGTAGACATATCTTCATCAAATACGTCTACTTACTCCCAAATTGCATTTACGCTGGAAGATTTATTTAACAATCACAAACAGTTTCTCAGGGAAAGAGGTATTTGTCTTCCAACCAATCATAACGACATACCAAAAATATACTGGACTGCCAAAATGCATAAATCACCATACAAAGCTAGATTCATAGCTGGTTCTAGAAGCTGCACCACCAAGCTTCTTTCAACCCTATTAACGAGGGCCCTTCAGGAAGTAAAAGCATTTTGGGAAAGGTATTGCGCCACTATTTCTAAGAACTCTGGCGTTGAATGTATGTGGATATTGAAAAACTCAAATGTCTTACGGAAGAACTTGATGCTAAAGGTCACATACCGTACAGACATGTATCCACATGGGATTTCTCGACTCTCTATACTACAATCCCTCATCAGGATCTTATTGACCGTATAAGTTCATTAATAGTATCTGTGTTCAAGAAAACTGACCGTAGATATATTAATGTCGGAAGCCATAAAGCATTCTTTAGCTCGACTACATACAACAGACATCATTCATGGGATGTTTCTTTGTTTATAGAGTTGCTTGAATTTCTCATTAAAAATATCTATGTGAAATTTGGCAACACAATATATCAGCAGCATATAGGTATTCCAATGGGTACTAATTGTGCACCCCTGTTGGCTGACCTGTATCTGCTCTCTTATGAATATGACTATGAATATGAATATGCAGGCGCTTTCAAAAACCGATCCATTCAAAGCCCGATCCTTCTCATTCACCAAACGCTATATAGACGATCTTCTTGTTGTGGATAATCGCTATATAAATGACGCAGTGAAGGATATATATCCACCTTCACTGGATTTGAAGGAAACTACAGATAGCCACATCTTATTTAGATCTCTATCTCTATAGAAATGAAGCGGGCAATCTCTCTCGTCGACTTTATGACAAAAGAGATGATTACAATTTCGACATCGTAAACTATCCCTTTCTTGATAGTAATATTCCAGTGGGACCTGCATATGGCGTATACATATCTCGCTTAGTAGCATTTGCTAGATCCTGTGTTAAATGTGACGATTTTAATCAACGTAACAAAACATTGTTGCAGAAACTTATAAAACAGGGCTATTCCACCAAGCGCCTCCACTCAAAGTTTCTCAAATTTGGCGATGCATATCGCATGCTGATAGCAAAATACGAATGTAGCGTGCAAGATCTATGGCGCTACGTTTCGTAACTTGTGTCTAATTCCGCTTAACCCGGGGCTAGGGGCCGTATGAACCCATGTACTTCAAGATCCTCATGGTACTCATATGAACAGCCACAATCAAAGCGTGACTGAGATACATCATTCTTTAGATGACGACTTTACAACGAATATTATGGATTAACAATACTGATCAGCGATACGGATTTGATATTTTTGGAACATCATGATGTCTTGCCGGCATCATTGAAAACTGTTGACCGCTTCTCTCTTGCAGGAAACAAGCCTATGTTTATGTATACTATGATTGTCTTTTTGAATTTGGTGCTAATACTGTTATACGGAATATGGAATAGGTCTTTGGATTATGGACGCGGATATTCTCTAATGGACGAAAGCTGAATTATGGATGACGGATTAGACGCTTGTAACTCAACTTACTTTCCTCCCTAACACCGCTTTAACATTGAACTTCAAGCACATCATTCTACCACTTCGCTTCAACATTTCACCCGAGGTACACTTTTGTGGAAAAATTATTTGATTTGGATATCTGAAACGAACCTGAACCTGATAGGTACGAAACATACCTAACCCCCAAGTCCTATCCCAATTTGACACTCCACTTCACATACCTTCCTACCCAACACTGCGTTAACACTCTACTTCACGTACATGTATATTCCACCCTAACATCGCTTTTACTCTAGACTTCACGTACATTCCCCCTTAACATCGCTTTGACTTTCGACTTCACGCACCTTCCTCCCTAACACTGCTTTGACACTTTCTCTACCTCACATAAATTCCTCCCTAATACCGTTTGACACTGAACTTCAAGCATATCATTCTACCACCTCGTTTCAACTTTTGTTGAGAAATTGTTTGAGTTTGATAGCTGAAACGCTTAACCCGGAGCTAGGGGCCGTATGAATCCATGCACTTCAAGATCCTCATGGTACTCATATGAACAGTCACAACCAAAGCGTGACGACTTTACAACGAATATTATGGATTAAGAATACTGATCAGCGATACGGATTTAATAGTTTTGGAACATCATGATGTCTTGCCGGCATCATTGAAAACTGTTGACCGCTTCTCTCTTGCAGGAAACAAGCCTATGTTTATGTATACAATGATTTTCTTTTTGAATTTGGTGCTAATACTGTTATATGGAATATGGAATAGGTCTTTGGATTATGGACGCGGATATTCTCTAATGGACGACGGCTGGATTATGAATGACGGACTAGACGCTTGTAATTTGGATTATGGACGCTGATATATTTTAGTGGACGGCGGCAGTCTGATTAAAATAAGACCTATCATGCCGCTCCGCTCTGTAGGTCTAAAGAAAAAAACCTATGGGGGTCATGTCCAGTGACCTCTGGCAATCGACTAATCAAGTTATGTCTTCTGTTCAGGAGTAACCGAGTCGGGAGTTCTCCGAAGGCAGTCTCTGGTTTCGAAGTGCTGCCGACTAGCATTTCCGAATGCCGCCAATAATCAAGAAATAAAATGGCGGCTAGCGACAGCATGATGTCCAGGATACAAGGGTAAATCAGTGCAGTTATGTCAGAATATGCAGTTTCGAACCTGGGAAAAGAACAGAAGATATTGTTTATTTATACCACAATGCAACTGTGTGGCATACGAAGTCAGTAGAGTCTACCCGCGTCGTTCCAGGGGAGGGGTTGGCTTGTTGCTGGAGCAGTTGGAAGACAACCCGAACATGGTGGATTTGGTGAATGGTTCGATGCGTCAGCGCAGGTCACATGTGGTGCCTAGCATGATGGGAGGCTTTCACTGATGGGTTGATAGACATGCACACATCATAAGAAATGATCGAAAATCCCAAGCGTTGGGCTTGAATACAGCAACAGCAGCCGTCTGTGACACGGCCCCACACGTCCCGTCGATCGAGATCCATCATATAACATAAATCTGTGCGGCAATCATGACGCAGACAACACGCCCCTGTGGATTGGGAACACTATTAAAACCGGTAGCGGAAAGTGGATAGCTCAGACATCACGCCACCAAGTAATAGCTTGACTGTGGTGTTCCCACAAACACTTCGGAATTTTTTATTTATGCAATTTCTACGCAAAAACTGCATGATAAATTAGTAAATATTCATGTGATGTGAAACAAAATAGTTTTTCCCACTTTTCATCGAGGAAAAGCAGAAATGTTGAAAAAATATGACGAAAACATAACTTTTCTGATATCCCGCGTGGCCGCCATGTTGGATTTAACCATGCTCCTCTGCACGGGGGTTATGCAAGTAAGCTCAAAATTACCCAAATATGATAAACTATAAAGTCACGGTGTTTCAGCTCTCCATTTTTTGTCGTTCCGGAGATAGCGCAAAACGTTTGGTTGAGGGAGGTGATTTTGGCAGTGTTAATAATTTATATCTACAATACCATCCTGTTCAGAATTATTCACGCTGCAAATGGGCATATACATTATTTTTTTTTTCTTTTTTATATTTTTTTTTTTCCCCAAAAAAGAAGCAATTATGTGGTTACATTTGTACATTTTTCAATATTATAAAAGCACAATCACAACAGAGGAAACTCGTATCGAAATCGAATTAATATCATGCAATATTGGGTAGAATAAGACATATACGTACACACAAAAAAATAATATGCAACAAGAAATATTCACAAGAATCGGTAAAAAAAAATAAAAATAAAAAAAAATAAGAAAATAAAAAAATAAATAAAAAAAAACGAAAAAAAACGGTGGTACTCGACAAGTATGTTCCCATGGGCAACTTCGTGCAGCTACATTTTTGGTGGAGCCATAAAATTTGTTATTTCTAAGGCCGAGAGGCATCAGCGTCGTTCTCTATGACCTCTTTTAGAACACACCATTTCTCTTTAAAAGTTTCTTCATTCATATTACATTTATATATCATTTTTTCTATATCAAAAGTGTATTTAATAATGTTTCTTAGCTGGTGGAAAGTCGGTCTGGTATTCGAATATCTACAATTATAAATATGCTGTTTTGCTATTAATATTAAATGATTGAATAATTTGTATTTCAATGGTAGTCCAAACATAATAGTTTCCTCATTCAACACCAGGCCGAGTTTGCACGAACGAAGCACCCAATTTCTCAGTTCTTGCCATATAATTCTAACATTAGTACAGCATAAGAATAAGTGTTCAATAGTTTCCTCCTCATCTTTACAGAATTTACATTTTGAATCTTCAGAAATTTTCATTTGTACTAATAATCGATTTGTTACCAGGATTCTATGTATAATCTTATATTGAAAGTTCCACATTTTGGCCTCCATTGTACATGATTTTGCCATTAAGTATCGTTCGTGCCATTTGTTTTCATTGTAATTAGCATGTATATGAACATTAAGATTTCGATCCCATTTCTCATGTACTTTAGGGGCCAGGCTGTCTGGAGTTATAACCTTGCAGATCTCACGACAGCCTCGTTCCGCTTTCAATAGTAACTGAACACTTTTTGGGTACGGCGGAGAGAGCAAGTCGTTTTGATTTGGTCGATTTTTAGCAAGGTATGTTTTCCATTCTTTAGGAATGTTTCGTAGTAGTCTGACATAATCAAGAAACGTCGCTTTCAGGTTATATTTTAGTTTTAGCTGTTCAAAACTGTGGAATATACCATCTTCATCCAGTAGGTCCTTTATATAGATAATTTTCTGTCGTACCATTGTTGGATACACAGCTTTTGGTCTTTAAAATGGATATTATTCCAAAGCGGCTCGTGTAAGATATCCTGATGATTATTTCTAATGTTGATTCTTTTACAATACTGGATCCACGCTACAATTACGTCCTTCCAAAAGGGGTTTCTTGTATTTTTCATATCCTTTTGTAGTGCACCCCCCAATGTCACAAATCTCAAGGGGTCTGAATATATACAGAAGAAATTCTCCCACTTGTAATGATTTTTTAACATTCTTCTGATCCATGTAGTTTTTAGCGCCATTGTGAAAGTTTCAACATCTACCATTCTCACCCCTCCTTTGTTGTATTCCTGTATTATAGTCCTCCTTTGAATTTTGTCTGTTTTCCCATTCCATATAAAACTGTAAAAAAAATTATTCAATTTTGCTAGATATTCTTTTGGCGGTGATGGAAGATTGGACAAGATGTGGGTTACTTTCGATAAAGCTAAACTCTTTATGACCGTTATTTTCCCAAATATTGTAAGGTTTTTTTTTCTCCAAATATTTAACATGAGCTCAGTTTTATTGATTTTTTCTTGTAAGTTTATTTCATGTATATTAACTAATGATGTAGTAAATTTCACTCCTAAAATTGTGAATGAGCCAACATTCCAGTTCAGCCTGGCCCTATAAATGGGCATATACTGATCGATAGCTACCTTAGTCTACACGGCGATCTGGGCCATGGTCTAAATTTGGTCCTGCCTCAGTTATGCCGCTTGGGTGTGCCTAATAATCAGGATTCATTTACGGAGAAAAAATCTGTCCAAAAAACGAGCAGGTTGACCCCCACTTTTTTCTCCTTTTTAAGTTGGTATATAATTAACTGAAATAGCTCTTACAGATTTTTTTCTGGAAATTGAGCCGAATTTCACCATTTTTCAACATTTTAAGGGCTTTTCCACGAAAAAATGTAGCCAGATTGAAGGGGGATGTTCGAGATCATTTTTCTATAACATATCAGTGCTGTGTCTTAAAATAATAGTTTAATCATGCTCTTTCAGGAAATATATACATATAAGTGATTTGGGTTGAAGATTTTACGACAATTGGTGGCTGAATACGAACCCTTGCCGATTCTCTGGAGTGCACCCTTGATGCGATTGACAATTTGCTCATTGTGTGTCCACAACAGCCACAGACCAGGCCAAATGGACGGCTGACCGATCGTCCGTTGTAAATTACTTTCTCGAATTACAAGCGTCTAGTCCGTCATTCATAATCCAGCCGTCGTCCATTAGAGAATATCCGCGTCCATAATCCAAAGACCTATTCCATTTTCCACATAACAGTATTAGCACCAAATTCAAAGACAATCATAGTATACATAAACATAGGCTTGTTTCCTGCAAGAGAGAAGCGGTCAACAGTTTTCAATGATGCCGGCAAGACATCATGATGTTCAAAAATATCAAATCCGTATCGCTGATCAGTATTCTTAATCCATAATATTCGTTATAGAGTCGTCATCTAAAAAAAAAGATGTATCTCAGCCACGCTTTGATTGTGACTGTTCATATGATTACCATGAGGATCTTGAAGTACATGGGTTCATACGGCCTCTAGCCCCGGGTTAAGCGGAATTAGACACAAGTTACGAAACGTAGCGCCATAGATCTTGCACGCTACGTTCGTATTTTGCTATCAGCATGCGATATGTATCGCCAAATTTGAGAAACTTTGAATGGAGGCGCTTGGTGGAATAGCCCGGTTTTTTAAGTTTCTGCACCAATGTTTTGTGACGTTGATTAAAATCGTCACATTTAACACAGGATCTAGCAAATGCTACTAAGCGAGATATGTATACGCCATATACAGGTCCCACTGGAATATTACTTTCCAGAAAGGGATAGTTTACGATGTCGAAATTGTAATCATCTCTTTTGTCATAAAGTCGACGAGAGAGAATGCCCGCTTCATTTTTATAGAGATATAGATCTAAATATGATGTGCCTGTAGGGCTATCTGTAGTTTCCTTCAAATCCAGTGAAAGTGGATATATATCCTTCACCGCGTCATTTATATAGCGATTATCCACAGCGAGAAGATTGTCTATATAGCGTTTGGTGAATGAGAAGGAACGGGCTTTGAATGGATCGGTTTTTGAAAGCGCCTGCATATAGTCATATTCATAAGAGAACAGATACAGATCGGCCAACAGGGGTGCACAATTAGTACCCATTGGAATACCTATATGCTGCTGATATATTGTGTTGCCAAATTTCACATAGATATTGTTTACAGCTCGAAGACCGTCCAAGTTTCTGGTGAATGCACGGTAACGCACAAACGCGTGCTACGAATGCCCCACGGTGTTCCTAGATCATATTCTCCATGTGGATGAGGTCACCATCGAGCTCAACTCTCACCACCCGTTTAAATTTGTTCCAGCCGTCCTGGTGTAGCGTAACCGTTATGATTTGGTCTCCGAGCCCGACAAGCAGACATTTCGATATGAAGGCTAAGAATATCCGGTGGCTACGAGTGTCCGACTCTTATCTTCTAACCTAGCTAGGACATTTTTTCTCCACATTGGGGACAAGCGTCCGACCTTGATTGAAATAGAAAAGGATATGAAGAGGGACACTAATCACCAGTACATTGTTATCCATCACACCTGTCTCCTAGGATGGGAACTTTATTCTTATAGACGTGTAACCCCACCTTCTTGGGTGTAAGGGGAAGGAGCGCGTGTAGGACTGGCGACATGGTCGACGAAATAGAGCGTGATGAATGACCCACATCGCCAATTACCTTCGTTTTTATAGTGCATTGGTTCTTCCGGTTGCGCATGCGCAGGCTCATGTTCTCACTCCACATTACCCGAGGACGGAATGGGCCGTGCCGGGTGTCATATTGAAGCTTTCCTGGATAGAGTGGACTGGTTTTGATAGTGCCGGCAATCTGTGTATGCGCAGTTGAAAATGAGCATTTGGATGGACGATTTGTCTGGTCCAAATGGACCGTGTGGCCGGGGTGTCATAATGAAGCTTTCGTGGGGTTGTGGCAGAACGGCGTTGTAATTTAGTCAGGTACATAATGGTATCTTCAACCTTCCCTATTATGTACGGACCGAGTGGTCTAGGTTCACGTCAGATCACCGAAGTAAAACAACGTTCTTCCCGGTCAGTACGGATCGTTGACCGGGTCGCTGTACTGGCTGTGCTGACCAGTGTCCATAGTATCGCTTCATGTATAGCTATGTATAGGCTATCTCTCCCTGTATGTATGGCTATAACCTAGACGGGGCACGGAATCTCTAAGCTCAATTGCCCTCCGGACAGTCCCGAAGATTACCGGATAATCCCGATATTCCCGACGATTCCTAGTGATTCAGACAAAGCGACAGGGGATAAATATTGACGTGACTGGGAAGTTATATGGACGGGAAACTTATCCGCATGTATATAGTCATGCGTGACGCCATCCGTGACGTGTAAACACATGACTGGAAGTGAACTCTAATCCGGATTAGACCTTTGACCCGGATGTGACGTCACCGGTTGTGAAGTCATCTTCACGTCATTCTACGGCCTTACTCCACAGCCACACAAATACTACCACTTTATATATCTCTAGAACATATATTTTTATCATTTAGAAAGTGATCGTATAACAGTATTTTCGTTATTTTGGGATAACACTATCTTAGAATAGCACAAATTCTAGTGCTGAAAATTTGGTCGAGCCCCGTGCGGGATTCCAACCAGCGACCGCAGAGTCAGGCACCTAATCGCCAGCACTCTATGTTGGCGATCTAAACCACTCGGCCAACGGGCCTCCCACAAAAATAGGAGGTAGCAGCCCGGTAGTCTTGAAAGCGAACAAACAGTACCCCTCTGATGATCGTGATGACACAGCTCCCAAAGCTGAATAGATATATTTTTATCATTTAGAAAGTGATCGTATAACAGTATTTTCGTTATTTTGGGAAAACACTATCTTAGAATAGCACAAATTTTAGTGCTGAAAATTTGGTCGAGCCCCGTGCGGGATTCGAACCAGCGACCGCAGAGTCAGGCACCTAATCGCCAGCGCTGTATGTCGGCGATCTAAAGTACTCGGTCAACGGGCCTCCCACAAAAATAGGAGGTAGCAGACCGGTAGTCTTGAAAGCGAACATACAGTACCCCTCTGATGAGAAGATAGAACAGATAAAATAAATGAGAACAGATCAAGGATTGTTTGTCCCGGTGACTGTCACTCACTGTCTCACTCTCCAATCCACCCACTCAATCACGTACTTACTCACACACTCACCCACTCAATCACGTACTTACTCACACACTCACCCACTCAATCACGTACTTACTCACTCACTCACCCACTCAATCACGTACTTACTCACACACTCACCCACTCAATCACGTACCTACTCACACACTCACCCACTCAATGACGTTCTTACTCACTCACTCACCCACTCAATCACGTACTTACTCACACACTCACCCACTCAATCACGTACTTACTCACCCACTCACCCACTCAATCACGTACTTACTCACACACTCACCCACTCACAGTCTCGCTCACTCTAAGTGCCATAACATTCTGAATACAGTGGTTTTACATGCCGAAAAATATCTGAAGCTTCATGTATGATGTTTTTCTTCCAAAATCATCGTGCAGAAATTGACCGCCAGGGAAAATTTAGTATTTATGCCGAATTCTCCGTTTTCCTGCTTGTTACTCTCATGAAAACTCGCCGTGTTGTTCTATAGGCCCAATGCATTCTGTCCTTATGACTCATAGTCGACAGCCATACCGCCTATCCTGGGCATGAGCAAAATATCTCTTGAAATGGCACGCTTCCGGTCATCGGCCGAATATGTACGTGCAAAAATAATACGATGTGAACATATCCAGAGTAGCTACCCCAGATAGGGTGTGTTTGTTTGATGATGGGGATAATACAAAACACACCGTCATGTCTCTGAAGTGATAGGATGTTCAGCAAGTAGCCGGCGAAGCCGGTTGGGGCATAGTCGTGCAGGATGTCGGATAAGCATAAGACATGTCTCCATACCTTGGTATGAAAGCGAGCACCACAAGTGCAGAAGGAAAACGATCTTACAAGGCGGCTTTCTTGGGGCCATCAAAATGTATATCTGCGTCGTTCAAGAACCAAGGTGACCTTTTATTACAGCGGGGAAAGACAGCCATAACTTGACATGGAATGAAAAAGGCGAATTACTGGTACAGAACCAGGTGGTGAATGACTGGATGTGTCGAAGCAGGTCAAACATGGATCCTCCAGGATAGGAGGTGTTTGCATGTACCACAAGAATTGATGGGGAACCACCAGCGCTGGACATACTACGGCAGTTCCAGTACACACACTCCGTAAGTCACAACGACAGACGCGACTCCCACGGACCTGGAAAGCCGAGTGGGAACCACCCAAAGCACAACAACGGATACAATTCTTACGAAAACCTTTCACACACATTAAAACAAAACCGCTGGCTACGACGCCCCATCGAGAGCCGTGGCAAGTAGCAAGTCACCACGACGATCACGACGCCGAGAACAAGCCCCAAGGCCTGGGAACATTTAAAACCAACATCGGCATTAGGAAAGCTGCTGAGTAATAGCTCGGCTAGGTTGTTTTACAACAACACCTTATCCCATCATGCCACGCAGCTGTCACATTCCTTACATCTTCCCGGATGTTGTGTATGTGGCGTAGTGGATATCCAGTAACCTTTCATTTGGTGCATACACGCAAATATTCATTCAGGCGTTGTCTAACCACATTAAGAACTCGAAACCGGAAGGAATAAATATCTTCTCGTTTGCGAATCTCGACTGCAATCACAAGTTCCTGATCATCCACCAGACCAAAATGACCGCGGGTTTCAGCTGGAGAAGGACAACTATGTCGGACACCAGAAAAAGGCCATGCTGGATCTTTAGGTCGGCTTGTATTGGCTCTATGTCTATTCAGATGCGGTGCATGGTCAAACTGTCGGCGATATCGATGCGACCCTGCTCCGCGTCTGCCCAGTGCAAGGGGAATACGGAGATGTGGTCACGAAGAGCTTTAACCACGTACTCTATCTACCGGTGCGACAGACTGACATAAGTGCCATCATCATCGATATAAGGGATGACACAGGACAACCTCTGGCATTCGAGATTGAGAAAGTGATGGTCACACTTTATTTTCGACAAGTGCGCTCTTGTATAATGAAGGTGCCTTATGAGTGCGACGCGCACAGCTATATGGACTATTATACTCAGAAAACCGAGAGTGACCAACCCGTCTTCGGAGCTTCCCGCATCCAAAGAGGTCATTGGCTGGGGAATGTGCCCGGGAGCATCGTCAAAACTGAAACGTCGAGCCAAAGAAGATTAGCACAACGAACTGTAGGGAATAATAGACCTGCACCACCGAAACTGCGCAATCAATCGACGACCGACCCATCGAGGACGCACATCGAAAACCCGCGATATCGTTGCGTAAATATGCCCTTAATCCACCTAGAGTACCACCTACAATTAATTGTATTTGTGAACCGTCCAGCCTACGCAGATCAATGAAGAACGGGGACTGTGAGTGAAGTATCTCCCGCTCTCCAGGATCAATGAAACAGGGCCCAACGAGTTCACCATCAGCAATACAAATACGGCCTATGCGGATTTAGCCCATATGTACTTGTATATTAAATCCAAGATCGTCAATGGGGATGGGTCCAGAATCGTCGTCAATGCAACGTGGACCCGACGAATCTCTGGCTGCACTCTATGTTTCAGCAGGTGGACATTTCACTGAGGTACAAACTCAATAGTAACTCGACAAACACGTACTCTTATCCGGTCTGCATAGAAACGCCGTTTTCGCACGGCCCACAGGCTAAAAACTCTCAGTTGACAGCCCCATATTCTACCGGGACTTGGACAATGACAATACCGTATGGAAAAAGGGAAGGGCTTCACAGCGAACGACAGCTCGGTCAATCACATCGGTCGTCTGAACCCAGCCCTCTTCTTGCAAGACCGTTATCTTCGCCTTGATGGCCACTAACGTATAGGGGCACACAGCTGACCACAAGATCGTCATCCAAGACGCAGTCCTGTATGTCCGAAAAGTGAAACCGAATGCAGCCATGTAATTTTGGCACTTCAAAACCCTGCAGAGAAAACCTGCCCATTACCCTATCCGTCGTGTGCAAGTGTTCTCCGTGTCTGCCGGGAATATGAGCATCGACAAAGAAAACTTGGTCTTGAGGGAACTGCCAACGGATTGATCCTGGCCTCTGTGAAAAGTACAAGTTTCAGTGGAGCTTAATAAGTTCAAACATTTTACTATACAAACCCCGTTCTGGGCTTCCGTTTTCACGTTGTTCTTTGAATAAAAACAAATGGGATCTCATCAAAAATGCTCTCTTGTGTGTTTTCTGCGCAATAGGATAGGAGCACAAACAAGTGTCTATAAATGCTCCATTCTTTAGCATAAATGTTGGATTCCAATTTTAGCTCAGCTGGTATAGACCAGCCAGTCAGCTGTCTGGGCAAGTAGTCAACAATGGCCTAAGATGAGGTCAAATGGAGCCAATCAATGCCTCAGAATAGAATCCAAAAATAGAGCGCCAGTGAAATCACCCCAAAGGCTAAATACATGTTTTGGTCTAGGTTAAAAGCTCGCATTCAAGCCCACATTTTGATGAGTCTTCTTGGCTACCGACTTGATGACGTCACGAAAATGCTCCGACTCCAGTCACGTGAGGGAAGGGTCCCTTGACCCCTGCCCGGATCCAAGCGACCCATTCAGTGAAATACCTATCTCTCTCGTCCCTTTGATTGTCCGTATAGGATTCCTCATCCCATATTGCCCTAGTGCAAAAGGCCGGTCCAGGCGACTGATCTGGAAAAATCCACATGTCGAAGGGCCCATTGGTTTTCTGTGCACGAGTCCACTTCCGGCGGCGAATGCGCATCCTTATAACCTCACACCGCACGGCCCTAGGGTGGACCCTGGTTGGAGGTGATTCATTTGGTGAAATACCCATGTCTCTAACCCCATTGTTTCTCCGTACAGACGTTCAGTTCCTGTTGCCATTGCGCAGCCCTATGCCCTCATCCCATATTACCCTATGCCCAAATTTTGGTTTCGTGCGACTCAATTAGGTGAGATTCACTTGTCGCTAGCGCCATTGGTTCTGCTTACAGTGTTCCACTTCCGGTTGCGCATACGCAACCCTATTTCCTCACCCCACATTACGCCGAGTGGAAGCCTGGCTCTAGGCGACTCATTGGGTGAAATCCCAATGTTTCTATCTCCAATAGATCTCTGACAGGATTCCCTTTCCGGTTGCGCATGCGCAGTCCTTTACCCTCACACCACACTATCCTAGGGCGGAAGCCTGGGTCAAGGCAACTCGGTGAAATCTCTATGATTCTAGCCCCACTGGTTCTTCGCACTGGATTCCTCTTTCGGTGGCGCATGCGCAGCCATATGCCCGCACTCCACATTACCGTAGGATGGAAGCCTGGGTCCAGGCGACTCAAACAGTAAAATCCCCGTGTCTCGAAGCCTGGATATCCGGTCAACATTATGACAGCTCATACAGCTCATTTGAACAATGAATGGCTCAACAGGTCAATATTGATTAATTTCCGGTAATTTCATGTAATGCCCGGTAATGCTTTAGCCCAGATATTGATGAGTCTTGTTGGCTACCGACTTGATGACGTCACGGAAATGCTCAGTCTCCAGTCACGTGATGGGAAGTGCCCCTTGATCCCTGCCCGGATCCAAGCGACTCATTTAGTGAAATACCTGTCTCTCTCGTCTCTTAGATTGTCCGTATAGGATTCCTCATCCCATATTGCCCTAGTGCAAAAGGCCGGATCCAGGCGACTGATTTGGAGAAATCCGCATGTCGAAGGGCCCATTGGTTTTCTGTGCAGGATTCCACTTCCGGCTGCGAATGCGCATCCTTATAACCTCACACCGCACGGCCCTAGGGTGGACCCTGGGTGGAGGTGATTCATTTGGTGAAATACCCATGTCTCTAACCCCATTGTTTCTCCGTACAGACGTTCAGTTCCTGTTGCGATTGCGCAGCCCTATTAGTCGAGTGGCTTACCGTAAAATAATTGAAAGTTATTTACATTTTTGACAAAAGCATTATCTTTTGCATGCTGATTTGTGATCGTTCCAGGACCCAGAAAATCTGCGGCTGCAAGCTGAACTCTGCATGGGGTGGGTTTTATGTTGTAACTTGGAAAGGGGGGGGAGGGATGAAAATGTGTTGACTTTACCCTACCTGGCCTGGCGCTATCTCCGGAACGACAAAAAATGGAGAGCTGAAACTCAGTGACTTTATAGTTTATTATATTGGGATGATTTTGAGCATATTTGCATAACCCCCCGAGCAGAGGATCATGGGAAAATTCAAGATGGCGGCCACGTGGAGTCCCAGAAAAGGGATGTGTTTTCATATTTGTTCAAAATTTCTCGACGAAAAGCGGGCAAAACCTATTTTACTTCACACCTCATTAATATTTACTAATTTATCATGCAGATATTTAGGAAAAATTGCATAAATAAAAAATTCAGAAAATCTGACTGAAAAATCGACCAAACAATGCCGTTTTTGAAAATGACGTCACTGTGACGTCATCAAAGCGGCCATCTTCGATTTTGTTCACATTTTCTGGTAGAGGTTTACCCAAGGAGATAGTGTGGTAAGTTTCAGCCCTCTAGCTCAAGAGGTCAGAAAAATAATTAGAGGGGAGTCATTTCGCTCCACACCCCTCCCCCCAAGGCCACAGGCCAAAAAGCCCAGGCCAGGTAGGGTTAAGGTAACCACCTACACTTTGTACGCATTTCTATTTCATATAGTGAAAACTTGTACATAAAAGGCACATGATACTGAGGTTCAGTATATGTACCGTGACAATATGGTCCAGCTCTGATGATTTCAAAAAGTGGTCACCAAATTGAGAATTATGTTTGGGCATTTTCATCAGTTTAACACAATTTTTTACCGAGATACAATAAACAGCAACCAATTTCTTATATTTTGTGAGGTTAATACATCACAGTCTAATTAGTTCACTTTCTCAGCTGCCATAACCTTTTAATGAATAAATAATGTTTCAGTCACCACATACTCAGTTTACGTACAGTGTATCTGCATGTAAACATTCAGGAAGATTGTAAAATCTGTAAACAACGCACTGCCTAGATTATCTCTGCAGTTAGCTACCCTGGTGTGCGCATGCCTACGATGACGTCACTTCTGAGGTCTGCCCTCCAAGAGCTCGAAGCTCAGACTCCAACAGCCCCGAGCGCTCCGATCCAAGAGCTCTGCCCTACGGGAGGTACCACCACCACCGAGCGATGACGGGCGTCAACGCTTAGGGGTGGTGGTGTGTGGTGGTGGTGGTGTCTGTACATATAGGGATTAACAGTTCATATGTATTGGTCAACTAATCAAAATTTCGCCACCACTCGTACTGATGACGTCACCAATGACGTCGCAGATGACATGGGAATCACTCAAGTCGTGGTCTACACAACGAGAGCTTCAAGATGACACCCTACCCTTCATCTTTGGATGAGATATAGAACCTCAATCTCTCAAATATATCCCTGTGCACCTCAAGAATGACCACCCTACTTTCTACGCCCCAAATATGCAAACAAGTGTTTCAGGACATGCTGCCTTTACAGTATCCTTGCCTGCCTGACGACGCTTAGGCCAAAAGCGATTATGACTGAAGATTAAACTTTCTCAAATGACGATTTCTAATTGGATAAGAGCCTACTTGAACTTTAAACATACCCAACGCGGCTCCCCTAGCGTGGGTATGATGTACTGGAGGGACTAATAACATGATTGACCTGTCATTCTTGTTGTTCTCTCATCTTTCTACATCATGGCGTCAGGGCGTTTTGCTAGGGCGTTATGGCGTTAAGATAAAGCGTTAAGTCATTAACATTGGCATTGAGGCGTTGGTCCACCGCGACCCCAAGTTGACCTAAAAAATTGCATATGACCTCTGTGACGTCACACCGGGATACGCTGAGGTAACTCTAACAGGTAGCTAGAGTGAACATGGCCACTTCTCCAAACGCGCTTGTTTGCACCCCCGAACGTCCCCTTTCTCTACTACTCCCAAGTGATCTATAAATAATTTTCCAGAAAATTCCCCGAAAAATTAACCCTGATAGTTTCTGATTTCTGTAACACTAAACTGGGTTAATTTCGTTGACTTTTATTTACCCGAAATTGAGAGACTACACTATCTCAACAACATTCTTCTTTCTATGACTCCGTGTGACCAGTAAATGGTGCGAGTCAGGAGTGGGATTCGAACCCACGCCCGCATCTGCAGACCAGTATACCCATACCTCGGGGAAGACAATTTCATAGATCTTGAGACTGGCATCTTAGACCACTCGGCCATCCTGACCAAAGCTGGTTATCGTGGTCATAATGATTCATACATTGTGCTATATGGGGAAGAATAACGAAACAGGTGTGTGCCAGAAGTGGGATTCGAACCCACGTCCCAAATATGTAGACTGGCCTCTTAGACCACTCGGCCATCCTGACCAACGTTGATTATGATGAACATAAGGAGTCATATATAGTGCTACATTTTGTTACATGCTTTTACATGTCACGGTGTGTACGCCGTGAATGCTGCACTGCTTATGGCTGCACTGATTGGATACTTTCCCAGCCTGCCGATTGACTGATATATGCACGTTAGGTCGTCAGGATAAGGCGTTGAGACGGGTGTTAAGGCGTTGAGACGGGCGTTAAAGCATACGGATAGGACGTTAAGCCGTAACAACGGGCGCTGACAAGCGTCACTGCATTTTGATGAATTAGTGACAATTCCATAAAATATCTAGAAAATCAGAGCTTCTGAGCTATTTCACCAGGGCGTTGAAGCGTTAAGCTTGGCATTGGCGGTCGTTGCTCCAAGACCTCACACGACGCATTCGGTCCACGGATGGCCCTTCTCTACCTCAAACACTTCCCTTCGCACCCCCATTAGACCCACTTTGGGTACTACACCTACTAATGACGTCAACAATGACATCACAGATGACATGGACATCCCTCAAGTCTTAGTCTACACCACGAGAGCTTCACTTTGTAATCTCGCACGATACATTCGAACCATGGATGGTCCATCTCTATCTCAAACACCTTCCTTCGCACCACCCTAATTGCCCACTTTGGGTACTACTACTGCTGACGTCAGCAATGACGTCACATATGACATGGACATCCCCTCATCCCCTCAAGTCGTGGTTTACATCACCAGAGCTTCACTTTGACACCTAGCACTACGCATTCGGACCACGGATGATCCCTCAAACACACCCCACGCACCCTCAAAATTGCTGCTTTCTATACTACTCGTTTCCTCTTTTTCACCATATAGTCTGAAAAATGATATATTTTGAACTCATAATTACATCTGCTGATTACACAGCTTGTTATGGTTAGAAAAATCGTGGTGGTTTATTTCAAGAACCTTACTTTGACGATATTCTGTATTTTAGCCTACATTTAAAGTATAAACGTCAAAAAGACGACACTGTGACCTCACACTTGTGAAATTTTGTTGCAGCTACAGATTTTTCAAGAGAGTGACCCTAGGGGATCATCTGGTGAAAAAATCATGCTTTTGTCACTTAGGTAAATATAATTTCACTAAGCCACCTCACTACTATCCTCTCACCCCATATTACCCTCAAACAGTAAAATCCCCATGTCTCGAAGCCTGGATATCCGGTCAACATTATGTCACCTCATACAGCTTATTTGAACAATGAATGGCTCGAAAGGTCAATATTGATTAATTTCCGGTAATTTCATGTAATACCGGTAACGGTTTAGCCCAGATATTGGTGAGTCTTATTGGCTACCGACTTGATGACGTCACGGAAATGCTCCGGCTCCAGTCACGTGAGAGGAAGTGTACAGGCGAAAACCTGGTTCCGGGCGACTCAATTAGGTGAAATCCCCTTGTCTCTAGCGCCATTGGTTCTCCTTACAGTGCTCCACTTGTGGTTGCGCATACGCAGCTCTATTTCCTCATCCCACAGTACCTAGAGCGGAGGCCTGGATCCAGGCGACTCATTGGGTGAAATCCCTATGTTTCTATCTCCAATAGATCTCTGGACAGGATTCCCTTCCCGGTTGCGCATGCGCAGTCCTATACCCTCACACCACAGTATCCTAAGGCGGAAGACTTGGTCAAGGCAACTCTGTGAAATCTCCATGATTCTAGCTCCACTGGTTCTCCGTGCTGGAGTCCTCCTCCGGTGGCGCATGCGCAGCCATATGCCCTTACTCCACATTATCTTAGAATGGAATCCTGGGTCCATGCGACTCAAACCGCAAAATCCTCATGTCTCGAGGCCTGGATATCCTGGCATTGCCGGTGATGTCAATTGACATTGTAGTAACTGAAGGGGCTCTTTGGACGCATTTAGGGTCAGGTGACTGGTTATAAACGTCAGGTTCCGAGAGGGCACATAGACGCCTCCTGGTCCTTTGAAAGCGTTAATACGGTCCCATTGACTATGGAAATTTGCATATGACCTTTGTGACGTCACTTCCGGTCCCAGTTAAGTGACCGAAAGTGACCTTTAATCCTTGCGCAGCATGGCATGACCGGAACCGGGAGTGACCTTGACCATTTGAAAGAATGACTAAAGTCACATTGATATTGGAAATTTGCGTATGACCTTTGTGGCGTAATTTCCGTTTCCGGGGACGTGACTGGAAGAGACCTTTAACCCCTGCGCACCATTTTATCCGGTACTGTGCGCATGTGTAAGGGTAAAAAGTCACGTTACCGGAAAAGGTGTTATGCAAATTCCCAAGGTCAATGTGACTTTATTTACGCCTTTTATACCTATCCAATACAGCCGCCATTTTGAATCTGTCTATCGAATCAAAAGTAGTTCCTGAGAATTTATGATAAAAATGTTTTAGGGGGAAATTCAGGATGAGCACCTGGCGGCCATATTGGATTTTGGAATCGGACCAAGAAACGTAACTTGCACAACTAGACCATAAGGGGAACCTGTTTACCAAATCTGAGAAAGATACATGCAGTAATTTCCTGAGATTACACGATAACAAAGTTTCATGGGGAAATTCAAGATGCGACCATATTGGATTTCCGAAACGGACCAAAAAAGGTATCTTGCACAACTGGACCCCAAGGGGAACCTGTGTAGCAAATATGAGAAAGATCCATGCAGTAATTTCTTGAGAATTCACGATAACAACATTTCAGGGGAAAATTCAAGATGGCCGCCTGGCGGTCATACTGGATTTTCGAATCGGACCGAAAAGGTACCTTGCACAACTAGACCCCAATGGGAACCTGTGTACCAAATTTGAGAAAGATCCATAGAGAACTTCCCGAGAAATCATAATAACAAAATTTCATGGGGAATTCCAAGATGGCCACCTGGTGGCCATATTGGATTTTCAAATCGGACCAGAAAATATATCATCCACATATGTAGCTCCTGAGAAATCGCGATAACAATGTTTCATGGGGAAATCCAAGATGGCCGCCTGGTGACCATATCGGATTTTCGAATCGGACCAACAAAGCTATCGTGCACAACTAGACCCCAAGTCATGACAATACATCCTTACATGACAGGAGCCTGTGTTTCAAATTTGAGAAAGATCCAAGCAGTACAGTACAAGGCAGAAATATCTTGCTCATAAACGCGAGTGAAAAAAATCATATTCGCGACTATAATTTATTAATCGCAGCCGGAAAACTCGCCTAAATCGCGCAAAAACAAAAGCATAATCTCGACTGAAACGCGTCGACCGTACGCCGCAACTGCATGACGCGATCAGAACAAGTCGCGTGTTGTAAATAAACGAGTTTCTTTGCTACTTGCCGATAGTCTCGTTTGTCAGCCTTGTATGCTCAGATAAATGCATGCGGGAGGATTTTTTTATGGACCGTGCTTTTTGAAGCAATATATTTGCATGTAGCTTGATTGATACCCCGCTAAATATATATATTTTCCCATAAGCCCATATTTTAATTAATCTGTCCTTCAAAATATCTGCCCTTTTGTTTCTACCTGTTAGAAAATAAAACAAACAAAAAATCCTTTGATTTCGGCAACAATGAACATTACCTTGCATCTATGTCCCAGCCAAACGATAATTTTCATAAAAAATCTCATCACGATTTGCTCAATTCAAGCGGACGATCGTGCTAAAATACCAGTACATCATCTCTGTGGGTTTTAATCCGACATATAAATCCGAGAAACCCTTTATTTCCATTGTGAATCCAACAGTCGGCTCGCTAAAGTTTCCAACTGAGGCATTTTCTATGCGATAAATTCACTCGGCACGGAAGACCGACGTACAGACAGACAGCCGGCCAATCGCTGCGATTGTCTCACAGACTTTCCTACGATGACCTCATTCTCAACTAATCAGCTTCGCGGTATTAACCAATTCAGTCGACCTTGTTTTATCGAACGAATATTCAGGACAAGGACATGTCTATTCAATCAAATTCTTCGTTATTTCTTTGTTAGTTGTTACATGTAAATCACTCATCATAGGTCGAAAGTGGAGAAAATGGCCTTAGGAATGAGGCCAATATCTCCTACATTCTACCGAGGAAAATGAGATTCCTATGGCGCTGAAAATGGTCCAAAAAACGGCAAATTCTTTGCTGATTTTCTCAATTTCCATCACAATGAAGGTACGTCTTCAACAAAATAAACTTCTTATACGTTTATGTTATGATTGTTAATAAAATTTGAACTTATATTTCCGATTATTTCGTTATTGAATGGTGTGGACTATCAAGGAGCTTTCACTCGACGAACATTTTACTGTGAGGGGAATTTCTTACGTGGTGGTCAATCTTGGCTTGTTCGGCCAACAAGACTCCATCTGACGCGATCAATAAAGTAATCCCTTTTGAAATATGCCTGTGGATCGCGCTAAAATCCGAGACGATCGCGTCGATAGCGACATCGGCCGCTTTTACACGCTGACGCGTTTACAGAAAGCAGTCGGGTCGAAACCGCGTGTTCCGAAATTTATAGTCGCGACTTCTTCAATAAACTAGCGCGGATCAGTCCCGATTACTTCGCGTTCTACTCGCGTTTATAAGTTATTTCTGCCTTGTACTGTAGTTCCCGAGATAGCGCGATAACAAAATTTCATGGAGAAATCCAAGATGGGGGCCTGGTGGCCATATTGGATTTTCGAATCGGACCAGCAAAGGTATCCTGCACAACTAGGCCCCAAGGGGAACCTGTGTACCAAATTTACGAAAGATCCATGCCGTAGTTCCGGAGAAATCGCGATAACAATGTTTCATGGGAAAATCCAAGATGGCCGCCTGGTGACCATATCGGATTTTCGAATCGGACCACAGAAGGTATCTTGCATAACTAGACCCCAATGGGAACCTGTGTTCCAAATTTGAGAAAGATCCAAGCAGTAGTTCCTGAGAAATCGCGATTAGAAGAATTGTTTACGGACGACGGACTGACTGACTGACTTACTGACGGACGACGGACCACGGACGAAAAGCGATTTGAACAGCCCACCACCTGGTGATGGTGGGCTAAAAAATGTCATGCTAAGTGTTGTTTTGTTTTTTGTCCACGTGTCTGACCGCCTATCCGTCGTGTAGGGTTATATACCATTGATAAATACATGACACTGGGCTGAATTTGTGGATAATTAAAATACATGTGTTTGGATAATACCGCTGTTAAACGAAAATAAACATTCAAGCAGTGTCGCGTATTTGTCAATGTACCGGTACCTTGTTTCTTGCAATTTTGTTTATCTCAACTTGTCGCAACAATGGGATCCATACCTCATGTAAGGATCATGAAACAAATGATATAGTACCCAATTTGGAGGACAACAATAGGTCTGGATTCTGCGCTTTTCAGCTGTATAAATACCTGGACAATGGATCATTTCAGGACAATAGATCCTTACATGACAATAGGTCTGCACAATAGATCCTTACATGACAAAAGGTTTGCACAATAGATCCTTACATCACAACAGATCCTTACATGACAATACATCCTTACATGACAATACATCCTTACATAGACACTTACAGGAAATACCTACCGTTCATTGTATGAAGGTCTGCACAATAGATCCTTACATGAAATATCGACCCTTGATTGTTCGGATAAACTCACCTTGGTGGTACGAATAAAATCAACCAAAAGACAAGACACAAGATATTGCTTCAAAAAACACAATTTATTATGAATCCACATTAAATCTTCAAAAAAATCAAATCCGAGTACTATTTTACTATAATCAGTTACTGTTTGGTCTTACAGAAATATGATAGACTAACATCTCCGGATTCACTGATGTACAATGTGAAATATCTACTACGCATTGATTAACTTAATGGAATTAGATCAACGAACACAAGATAGATATATGCGATTCCATTCTTTAGTAGGGGTATGTGAGCTATTTGATGGATTAAAGTTATAATACACTGAATTGAATTAAACCCGTTTGTTTGTGAAAGGAAAGAATGTCCGATGATAAGGGTCCGTTTTCCTACGTTTCTCTTTAGGACAATATGTCCTACCTGAGGTGCAAATCCGGGAAAATGTCCTAGTTAGGTTGTTAGATAGGGGCCAGCTGTTTTCCACCCGTACATTCTTTACTTTCACGGTATCTCTGGTTCACCGGCGAAATCACTCAACTTCACTTGCATACCAGATTTGGACTAGACAGTAAGAGCATTTTTACGAAATCAACGTCAAAATATTCGAATAGAAGATAGCTCTTTATTTTTCATTGGAGTTTTCCCCTTTCAGTTATCTCGGTGGACCCGCTATTGATCAAGTAATAATTGGCTATATACAATACACTCGTAAGTCAAGAGGATGAAATATCTTATTTGTATAGACACTGTTCTCGCCTTTAAAACTGAAACATCTAGAGTAATTATACTTCCTACGTATACGTCAACAATGGATTCGACTGATCTCAATATCGTGTTCTAAACAAGGTCAGTTTCAATTATTCGTATAATTAGAAGCCTGTGAGAAATCAACGCTTTCAGCAGAGTGTATAACAAACTGATCTACACAATGACTCCCATTTCTTCGTGATATCTGTAATTCATCATGTTTAAATAACTTCTTAATTTTCTCTGTATACAACGCTATAATACGTGTTCCACTTACCCAGGTTCAGTACATGTAACGTATAGGGTGACATCATAATCATCATCTACATTCTCATGGACAAAGGTCAATAAGGTCGTTTAGGGTCATAACAGGCGGTCTCTATGTGATGACTATTTTCCCATGGTCAATCAAATTACCGGATGTTTAAACGTTCACGTATTTTATGACCTAAAACAGCATTATTAATCTTTTATACGTGAGAATAGCAATATACTGTATGGTCTATATACGCAATACACCTTGAACCTGATGACATCACTGCGCTGCATTGTGGGAATAAATTAAAAATAAAACCGCCATCTTTGGACTACGCAGGTAGAATCTGGCATTCAGTTGGCATGAATACACAACGCATCGTGGGGCAAAAAGAAGGATAAAGCGGCATCAGATTTAACGGCAATAGAACTTCGATACATGAAATAAATAGTATATAGATTTATACAGAGATAATTGAAATCTTATCTAATACGAGATATTATATAATACATCATTTGACTTTGGTATTCTGTGCTTCTCCAAAGAAAGGCTGTCATATTTAATTAGATAAAATACCACAAGATCATATACGATCTCTAAGCTAAATATTTTGTAGTAAAAACACTAACATCGATAGAATATATATGTAAAAACGTAGGACATCCCCATAGCGCAAGTGCGACTCTAAGTTAAATATTCAGTTTTAAAATTTCAAACTGCATCGATTGAAAATACTTTTACATGAAATTTAGATGAAACCATATTGGAGCATGTATGAACATTAATAAAGTTATGTATTCAGTCGTGTAATGTTGAAACAGGACACATGCAGCATTCCATCGAAAAAAATACAATAAATAAACAAACAAAAAGAAAAACAAAACACCCCCCCAAAATAAAAACGAACAAACAACAAAATACCCCCCGCCCCTCCCCCCCCCCCAGCCAAAAAAAAATAAAAGGTGAACCCAAATGGGCTGGGCTCACTGTCAATGTTGGGAGAGGAAATTGTTCATGATTCTCAGTAAGATTGTCCAGTCGTAATATAAAAACGTTGATATAATATGCATGTATATACACAGACTTTATGTTAAATGTAGATAAAACAATATGGGAAAAATATACGAATATTAATACAGTTAAATATGTAGTTGTAAAATGTCAGAACAATGTGCGATTGAATATACATACACCCGCAGAAATATTCAGGGAATAATCCTGAATAGATCAGGTTGCACATCCACAACTCAATTTCAGGGATTTTACCTTAAATCAAAGGATAATTTCCTAAAACACAGTCGAGTACTGAATGTCTTCATTGTCGTTATTTTCCTTATGTATATATTTCTTTGTCTTCTCATATTTGTCAACATTTTATGTTCCAAGGTTTGTCTCATTGTCTATATTATCCACATTCATGCCATATTCAAATATATTTTCTTCAATGTATGTATATTATGTAAAAGTAATCTATCACAGTGTTCCACCTGTAAACGTAATTTTGATATTCATGCCCATGCAGTATCTCTTTAACTATAACTACATACAAGCAGTGTACTTAGTGATTACACCCTCAGTCCTGATGATTAAATCCGTATCATACCCAACATGAATTTACTATGCGAGCTACCATTCTATAATGAGGATGTTAATGATGTCTGCTCCTCTCCACATTCATCTCAAGATTCACTCATGGATGCATGGATTCGAAAATATGTGTTTTAATCCCCTGCAGTTAAATTATCCTGAAATTTCAGCCTATGTAACCGATGATACGGAAGGAGAATATTCTCATTGGGAGAGTATCAGCTCACACCAATCAAACTATCTTTTTGAAGAAGAATTTCACTCATTTATGAACACAAACTCTATCTCTGATAAAAAATCTTTGTCTACCCTCCATATTTACGCGAGAAGCCTAAACACACATTTCATTGAAGTCCTAGCCCTCATACATAATATGAATTTCAACTTCTCTTTCATAGGTATATCCGAAAGTTGGCTTGACCCCTCTACCGAAAAGTTATTCAGCATTCCCGGCTATCAGCCTTTTCCTCTATCAAGGAACACAAAAAGGGGTGGTGGGGTAATTCTCTATATCGAAGAAGAATTCACAAAGTGTAAGATCCGCAAAGATATTTCCTTCAAAGACGTTAATGAGGAACACGAATCTTTATTTATTGAAGTAACTATTAATAACGAAACATATATAATCGGAATTATTTATCGACCACCCGGGAAAACCGTTACTAATTTTAACTCTAGTCTACTCTCAATTTTGAACACCCTGAAACCAGAAAACAAAAAATGTGTCATAATGGGCGATTCTAACATTGATCTTTTCAAAACCGAGAACCATGGTCCTACTAAGGAGTTTTTCAAGATTATGAAATCATATTATTTTTTCCCTAAAATCACCAAACCCACCCGAGTTAAATCCCACTCTGCCACATTAATAGACAACATTTTCACGAATTTTCATGATGATGACCTTGGTTCCGGTATCATACTCTCCGACATTACTGATCATTTCCCTATCTTCCACACAACTAATTGTTCTCTACCCACAGCCAAACATACAATAAGCAGTTTCAAATCGCGTAAAATAAGCCTCGACCAAAAAACTCTTTTCTCGGAAAAGCTGAGAGACATGGACTGGCAAGATATTACTAATGCCTTTGACGCTAATAGCGCTATGGACAGCTTTCTAGATCATTTCAACGGTATTATAACGAATGCTTTCCTATAATAACAAAACATGCAAGTACTCATAGAGTTTCAATATCTAAACCATGGATAACCCCATGTATCCTTCGCTCAATTCAGGAAAAAAACAGATTATACAGGCTACATGTCTCGAACAAACATTATGATACAACTCGTGAATACAAACTATACCGAAACAAACTGAACCATACTCTCAGATTAGCCAAGAACAGATATTATGAACAAAAATTCAATGACTCCTTCAACAATATTAAGGGAACATGGAAAATTATAAATGGGTTATTGAACCGCAAGAAATCTAGCTCTCTCCCCCGTGTATTCACCTCCAATGGTAACGATATTACTGATCCTGCAGAAATTGTCACCCACTTCAATGACTACTTTTCCTCAGTTGCCTCCGATCTTGCCTCGAAAATCCCAAACACCCAAGCCGACTTCACAAATTATCTTGACCAACACTATAATAATGAATTTCTGTTCCAACCGTGTACTCCGCTTGATATTATTGAAGTCATATCGGTGCTCAAAAATGGCTCACCTGGTATTGACGACATTCGCATGTCTCTCATAAAACCAATATCGAGCCTAATATCCTCCCCTATTTCGCGTATTGTTAACTTATCGTTTCAAAGTGGAATTGTTCCCAATGCTCTTAAGACTGCAAAAATCAATCCTATTTTCAAGTCTGGATGCAAAACCACAGTAGAAAATTATCGACCAATCTCTGTTCTCCCTTGCCTGAGCAAAATCTTCGAAAAACTTGTGGCAATCAGGATAACTACTTTTCTAGAAACTAACAACATTATCTGCCAAAACCAATATGGATTCCGTACTAACCATTCTACATTCCACGCAGTTCTCTCCCTCTATGACAATCTTGCCTCTGCCAAAGAATCGAAACAGTTTAGTATCTCCACCTTCCTAGATCTCTCGAAAGCGTTTGATACAGTTAATCATGAGATTCTTTTGTACAAACTCGATTACTATGGTTTCCGGGGAGTGGCAAACAACTGGTGTCGCTGCTATCTAACAAGCCGATCACAATGCGTATCCGTCAGCGGTATACTCTCGCCACTCAATGCGATAAACACTGGTGTGCCGCAAGGTTCAATACTAGGACCCATCCTCTTCTTAATATACATCAATGATATAAATAAAGCCACATCTGCCCTAGACATCACTCTCTTTGCCGACGATACTAGCGACACTCTCTCTGATATTGATTCCGATAGACTAGCTGAGACAATGTCCCACGAACTTGAAAAGCTTCACAATTGGTTATCCTGTAATAAACTCTCTTTAAATGTGAAGAAAACTAAATACATATTATTCAAACCAAACAGACAGGCCAATACTACTACCCCCAAAATATATATATTTGGAACTGAAATTGAATCTGTTGCCAACTTCAAATTCCTTGGTATTCATTTTAACGACAAACTAAACTGGCAAACTCATATAGATGAATTGGCCTCTAACATCTCGAGAAATATTGGTGTTATTAATAATGTAGGACACTGTCTAAACAGGAAAACTTTGATCATACTATATTATTCCTTGTTTTATTCCTATATATCTTACTGCAACATTGTATGGGGTAACACGTTCCCAACACACCTCAGGCCTCTGGCCGTGCTTCAAAAAAGACTTATTCGCTTAATAACTTTTAGTAACAAATACGCGCATACCTGTCCATTACTTGAGCAATTAAACATCCTACCATTTCATCATATCAATGACCACCTGATATTATTATTTACCCACAAATTTTTTCACACACCATTTTCTTTACCGAACAAATTTATAAGCTATTTTACAAAACTATCAGAAGTTCACTGCTACCCCACCCGCCAATCTGACCTGAATCTCTACAGAATCCGAATAATTTCAAATCTATCATATTATTCTACAAAAACGAAAGCACCGCGAGTGTGGAACTCATTGCCCACTGCCATAAAAGCCTCCCCATCCTATTCACTTTTCAAATCGCGTCTAAAGGCCTACTTTGTTAAGCACATGAACTACTGATGATCGCCATATTTATCTATCTAAGCATTGGAGCGTGTACACACTATAATACAAACGTTGCTGCCAGATTTACTTGGGCCTAATTTTATTTTTTTTTATTTTATTCTTTTATTATTTTACATGTTTATCTATAGACCTGTATTACTTGGAACTGTAAATACACGATGTATATAACCTATTTTAATTTAGTGAAGAGACAAACTTCTTTTGTACATAACTGTATTGTTAATCATATGATCCATCGAGCTCTCAGAATTATCAAATTGACAGAATTTCACTATATGTACAGCACCTGATCACGATTATATATTCACCTTATACATATATTTACTGCATATATTTATATATACATATCGTAAAAAATTACAGCAGAAACTGAACACCTGGATGTATCTTATTAACCCTGCTGTTGCCAGTCGCATACTTTTTTAAATAATATCAGTTTGGGATAGAACAAGCCCCCTGGGATTTTATTCCCGCCATTTTTACAGCCGTATTAGATATTATGTTTGTATATACATTTGATGAAATGGTGAATAAACAATCAATCAATTCAGGTATATCATCCATGAATTAGAGGGGATTTTACATACCTGAATAGGGTTGGGAGCTTATTGATCAGGGTGATAAATTTGCCTGTATTTCTGTGGAAATCCCCTCATTCGGGGTTCTTTTTCTTGAAATTCAGGAAATCAGCCCCGAATTTCTTGCAAAATCCCTAAAATTGAGTTGTGGATATACAACCTGATAAGTTCAGAACAAATACTTCCGTGTTAATATTATAACAATCACTGTAAGAACATATGCGAATAGCGCGTTTCTTTCGGTTCGAAATGACCAAAAAAGGATCGAATAGCTATACCTGCAGTACCCTCCATAAAATCCTATACGATCACTAAATGATTCATTACAGAATCTTTGTGATTTGTTGTATTTTCTTCCAAATTTCCTCATAAGCCAATAAATATCGTGGATTTCCATTTTGAAAAATTCGAATTGACCAATCAAATGTTATAAACCTTGAAGCTACAATGTACATGCATCCCGTAATGTATATACGAACACTAAATTGATTTATTATGGAGTTAAATGTTCAAACATCACCGACTGTAAAATATATATATACAAACGACGACTGCCGAAAAGCGGCGACTCATATCTAGATTTAGACACAATTTGACAGCAAAATGGTAGACGCCACCTGTCCCTTCTATGGGGAAGGAAGGGAGGTAATCGGGCTATTTTCATGATAAAGCAGTGCTTCCTTACTCGAGATGTAATGTGAGTGTTTATGTAGAGAAATGTAGCATCACAATCAAATACATTGCTATAAAAACTCTCAGACTGACTGGTTGTTGATCCGTTTTCCTGTACAAGCCAATTAAATTAGTGTACATTTTTATGACAGCTTGCACTAGTATACAAATTCGTACCTCCGCATGTGCACTTGTTTAATCTCAAAATTGCTCAAACTTTTATATGATCTGACTAGATCTACCATTCTGCCATCCTGCGAAAATTTGTGTGCACGACATGCACACGATTTTTACAATAAAAAATGCAAAATATGCTAAACAGCTTATTTGATCAATGATTGCCGTTATACACGAGGGCACTTCGGATTAAGGAAGAATATATCTTTGTCACAGAAACACTTGACTCATTATTACCGTTACACTCGGGGGTACTTCGGATTAATGAAGAATATGTCTTTGTCACAGAAATACTTGACTCATTATTACCCTTATACACGAGGTTAATTCGGATTAATGCAGAATATATCATCTTTGTTATAGAAATACTTGTGTCATTACCGTTATACATGAGGGTACTTCGGATTAATGAAGAATATATCTTTGTCACAGAAATACTTGACTCATTATTACCCTTATACACGAGGGTACTTCGGATTAATGCAGACTATATCATCTTTGTTATAGAAATACTTCACTCATTTTGAAAAATATATTGTGTAAAACGCTAAGAATTGGCAGAATATGCTGTTTAGCATAATATTGCCTGCTTATCATAAAAATTGTGTGCATGTCCTACAAACAAATTTTCGCATGATGACAAAATAGAATGTATCATATCCTAATACAAGTTCAAACAAGTTCTGCAATCAAGAAAAAAAACAAATCAGCAAAAATCTACACTGGGGAATAGGGGTTCCTTCGAAATGACCTCTGAAATGTATTCATTTTGGAATATATTCATTGATGCACTTCTCTTTTTATCACAAATGTTTTGACCATGTAACACTCTCAGAAAGTGTTGAAAAAAAAAATCAGCACTGTAAAGTGTTGTATAGCAGCATTATAATGTATTATTATATATATATATATATATATATATATCATATTGTTTTATTCAACTAATTAACTGATTAATTTCGTCATTGCTCAGGAAAACTTCATTTGGATACTCTTGGTATTTGAATGCATATTACAGGATTTTCCCGGTAATATGGCAAGTAACAAATACCAAAAAAAATACCCCAAAAATGTTAAAATATCTCGAAATTAAGACATGGTAACGAGCGGAAACTTTGACTAGAAAGGTATTTCAAGATATCAATTTACATGAACAAACTATTGGAAATTTCTTTTTAGTAGGAACTGCGAAACTCACCATACTATACCCTTTAATAAGCCTTACTAGAAAATGTAAAAAAAACCCAAGATGGTTTCCAAGATGACGTTATCATGACGTCATATGAAAAACAGGCATTTTTAGGAGGATTTTTGCTTAGATTTTTCGGTCAGATTTTGCGAATTTATTTATGTGTTTTCTTCGCAAAAGCTGCCTGATAAATTAGTAAATAATCATCTCATGTGAAATAAAATAGCTTTTGCGCAATTTTCTTCGCAGAAAAGCCGGACGTTTGAAGAAAATACGAAAACATTACCTTTCTGATACTCCACATGGTCGCCAGTTTGAATTAGCCATGATTCTCTGTTCAGGGGGTTATGCAAAAAGGCCCACAATGAAACCAATATGATAAGCTACAAAGTCAAGGAGTGTCAGCTCTAACGTTCTTGTCGTTCCGGAGCTGGATAGAACGTTTGGTAGAGGGGGATGTGCACATAATACCCCCCCCCCCCGCCCCTCCCCCAGGCCTGGTAGGGTTGAAACAGGTTCTTGACAGTTCTGATGTTGACAGCCAAAATTGTTTCTTAATAATACTTGAAGAAACAGTAGCTGTAATTTAAACTTAATAGTCCGTCACAACAGATCGTTACAGACATATTGGCTGACTGTTCTTCTAATTCAATTCCACTGTTAGCCAATGAAAATATGGGCTTTCTTTTCGAACATTTAATCGTCAACCCTAGTCCTTCTTTAACTCCTTGATCGTCAAACCTAGT
>JAVTVY010000884.1:0-34668 GCA_036873755.1 Hanleya hanleyi
ACCCCACCTGGGATGTAAGGGGAAGGATGGCTCGTAGGACTGGTGACATGGTTGACCCAATGAGGAACGGTGAATGACGCACACTATGACTGATCCTCGTATATATCGGTTGCACATAAGCGCATCTGTGGAGGCTCTGAAGAACCATACTTTTTCTGTCGCTGTCATTGCCACAGCGTCAGGGTCAATAGGGCAAAGACTATTGCGAGACCAACGAGCCGTCGTTGGTTCCGGCGTGACCGCTCGTGGTCCATAGCCCGAGCATCAAGGATGGCTGTCATAGTCCAGTAGTGGTGGGTGATGGCACACCTCTCCATCGAGTCCACTCTGTCGAGGACCGCCTCTGTGAACTCTTTCATGATCTGGCGTCGCCCCTCGTTGTCGTTGCCATCTGTAAACATGGACCGAACCAATGCTCGGTACCCCGTGAGTGAATTAACCACGCTCGCATGCTGTAAAATGCGAGTCGCATAGGGCTTGGTCTCCGTCATGGCTCTGCAACAGTAGGAATGGGGGTGTGGGATCCAGAGGGACGTGTTTTATAGACCATGTCACACATGCGCGCCTATACGTAGCTCTACGGGGTGTAGTCCGTGATACGTACTATTCTGATTGGTTAGTCCAAAAAGAGAGCAACAATAACAACATTGCGTATTACACATTTTATTATACCAACGTGACCTGCGCACTTCCGGTGATCCCGCGCAGGCGTGCGGCCGGGGAAAACCCGAGCAGGCGTGCGGCCGGGCCGGGAGGAAATCACGGATGTTGAAGAATACCCGGATGTTGAAGAGGTGCCGGATGTTGAAGAGGTCCCGGATGTTGAAGAGATGCCGGATGTTGAAAGTACATGCATTCCATACATGCAGTGGGAAACCCGGATGTTGAATGCATACGGTCTAAGGAAAAATTGGAACTCTTCTGTGTTCGGAGGTGGTTTTAGTGAAACCGGAAGTGACGTCACACACTTGCGCAGAACCCACACCACCAAACTACAAACATGGACCAATAGTGGTTTAGTACCCCAAACACACTTCCACGCACCCCCAAAATGCCTGCTTTCTATACTACGACCAGACTGCGCATGCGCATACTATCGAACACGGACGATACATTAGTCCAGTCGGATGCTCCTTCACGAGAGCTTCAAAAGAAGACCTCATAAGGCACCGTCGGACCAATATCGGCCCATGTCGACCACAAAATATCTATTTCCATACACTTGGTCTACTGCGCATGCGCAGAATGACGATATTCCTACCCCACATCCACCCAGTCGGATGCTCCCTTACGACTGCTTCACAACGATACCTCACTCGATCCCATCAAACCATTAGTGGCCCATGTCGATCCCAAAACGTTCCTTCCAATGCCCTTTTCCCACAATTCACAATTCGCATACGCAGAATATTGAACACGGACGACACACAAGTCCAGGCGGAGGCTTCCTCGCGACTGCTTTACATTGATACCTCACTCGACTCCATGGGACCAATACTGGCCCACCTAGACCCCAAAACGTTCATTCCAATACCCTTTGTCCACTGCGCATGGGCAAAATGACGTCAGTTCCACGTCACACCCATCCCCTCGGATGCTCCTTCACGAATGCTTCACATTGATACCTCATACGACCCCATCGGACGAATAGGGGGCCCTGTCGATCCCAAAACGTTCCTTCCAATGCCCTTTTCCCACAATTCCATGTCTGCGCATGCGCAGAATATTGAACACGGACGACTCACTAGTCCAGGCGGATGCTCCCTCACTGCTTTACATTGATACCTCACTCGACTCCATCGGACCACTAGGGACCCACCTAGATCCCAAAACGTCTATTTTCATACACTCTGTCTACTGCGCATGGGCACAAAGACGTCAGTTCCACGTCAAACCCATTCCGTCGGATACCCCATCACGTATGCTTCACATTGATACCTCATATGACCCAATCGGACCATGCAGCGTATTTGAAGTGTGGGGACTACTTTCTGTCCGCGGAGGCAGACCGCATCACCGCCAGACCGCATCACCGCGGAAGAGTACAAGGTCAAAAGTTGCCGGAACTATAGTGGTCAAAACTTGGCACCCAGCCAATGCTGATGCAATCCATAACCTTGAGCTGGCGGCGCCCCCTGTCGGACCTCCCAAGGGCATCAAGAGTTACCTCCCTGGAAAATATGACCGAATATGCGGTGGCCCTACTACTCGCCTTGGAAGGGTCTGGACGCCTTGTCATACGCCACCGTAACAGGCTCAAGTTTCACGTAACTCGCATCCCGCACTTTTCTGCACAACTTTGACAGCTTCGCGCGTTACCTGAAGCGCCTCCACTCAAAGTTTCTCAAATTTGGCGATACATATCGCATGCTGATAGCAAAATACGAACGTAGCGTGCAAGATCTATGGCGCTACGTTTCGTAACTTGTGTCTAATTCCGCTTAACCCGGGGCTAGGGGCCGTATGAATCCATGTACTTCAAGATCCTCATGGTACTCATATGAACAGTCACAATCAAAGCGTGACTGAGATACATCATTCTTTAGATGACGACTTTACAACGAATATTATGGATTAAGAATACTGATCAGCGATACGGATTTGATATTTTTGGAACATCATGATGTCTTGCCGGCATCATTGAAAACTGTTGACCGCTTCTCTCTTGCAGGAAACAAGCCTATGTTTATGTATACAATGATTTTTTTTTGAATTTGGTGCTAATACTGTTATATGGAATATGGAATAGGTCTTTGGATTATGGCCGCGGATATTCTCTAATGGACGACGGCTGGATTATGAATGACGGACTAGACGCTTGTAGTTCACAGTTTGCACCTTCTCACGCACTTGAGCAGTCTGTACCACAGTTATCGTCAACTCACCTCTCGTTGTAACATCAGCACGGCCAGTCTTCATCTGGTTCAGACGATTGTCAGACACCACAGCATGGTCATGCCAAACCCAGCATCTCTGACAGAATAAGGCTTCGTAAAGACGACGAGGGTGTCTAAAAGAATGGCACCTGAAACATTCCATTGCACGACCGGGAACAAAAATCAACACTTTGACCGTATCGCCTGGAAATCGCCTGATACGTCAAAGCGTCCAGCTGATCCGTATCTGCCAACAAACACTCTTCGCATATCTCCCTTTAACTCTAATAACGGGGCTCCCACCCGCTCGATTCTCAACACTGTACCAAAATCACTAAAAAATCCACAACATCTTCGTCGTCAACGGAAGGAGCTGTCCACTGGAGCAGCGAACGGGAACAATTCCACCGTAAACTCCTCAATGCCCAAAACATCACATCGTATAACTCTGTCCTTAACAGTTTAAGAATAGAATGTCTCGAACCATCCACGGAAATAAGACGTCTGCTCCAACGCCTCCAACTCTTCTATTCCGATTTTCTGCTCAGCCAAGAAATTACCAAAAGTTTGTCGTATATAGCCCGCAGAACGACAAGGACGACTGACTGACACTGTTCTTGCTAAGCAGTCACGATTAATCCGCATGATAGACGACACAAAATGGTATGAGTACAGGTAAGAAACACAGGTAATTCTGTACAAATGCAAATTACACATACACACGACCAATATTAATGAGCATGAGCATGAAACACTGAATGACACTGAACTCAACATGTCAACAAAACCAAAACTTTCAACGTTCACAGCACAGTGAATTAACAGAATACAAGAACAGAATTTCACATACAGTTGAACGATACGTTCACGAAATCACAGTATGAAAATCCGAACGAAACTCCACACAAATCGATAAATATACTGAAATTGAGATAGAGCGATTTAAAACGCGCGCGAACAGATCTACTATCCTAACCCCCGTTTAGGCGGCGATAGATGGGCCACCGTAGATCCAAATGTAGTGGGCATGGTTTCATATAGAAACTCTCGTGCATGGTATAGGATTACACCGGAATGGTGACGTTTACCGGTGACGTCATGGTGCGCATACACTGATAATGCGGATCAGTTTAAAGTTATACATTTGCCTGGCTTGTTGGATGTTTGATGATAGATGAATGGGTTTATTTTTTCTTCAAATAGATTTTGTTTTAAACTATCTTTACTTTATTAATGTTCATGGTTGTTGAAAATGTGCGTGTTCATCTGCCACCGGATATCCCACAAGCTATGGTGTTTTCGAATCTCTTTCGAATCTCTTTCGATCTGATTGATCAATATATGCAGGATGTTGCTTTACAGCTGTGTTTTCGCTGAACACGGTACCGTGCTCAAGTGTACCAGGGGTATCTAGGATAGAGATACCCCTGGTGTTAGCGAGTATGGGATATGATATGATGGAGGGTGTAATAAAATGTGTAATATACAATTTGCTTGTTGTTGCTAATGCACATCTGATTGCGTCAAGGCATTAACAAAATATTAGGGACTATAGGAATAGGTGTGTATTCGAAAATGCGGCTTCTCTACTACTGATTTCACAGATGACATCTCAGTCACGTGACCTCTTCCCTGTCAATCCAGGGTCCACATGCATACCGGGTATCCAATGTCCAACTCCACGAGCTGCCGTTATGAGCTAGAATGTAAGAACCGCACAAGAGTGGCCTTGTGGTTGAGCCTTCGCTTCACAAGCGACAGGTCACAGGTTAGACCCGGGCCGAATCATACCAAGGACTTAAAAAATGAAACTTATATCTTCCTCGCTTGGCGGTCAACAGGAAGGGATGGTCCATATTCTCGCCCATATGGACCAATGTATAGGTAGGTGTAGGTAGGCGCTTAATCCCCATAGCACATACGAAAATTTAACATTTTGAAACAATGTTGATATCTGTTACCAAAACAAACCTTCCATTACATGCAATGCCTGTTCCCCTCCTTTAGCTATTGGAGATCTGTACAGTAGAAATTATCTCCCCAGATCATCGATCAGGTGGCGTCCCCCATACACCTTTCCTCCATATTTTCCGCCTGTACTGCGCATACGTGCCAGAGCGTATGGGGAGGTTGGGTTGGGTACATGTTGACCTAATCGAAGGCTCGTTCTGGTAACAAATATCAACATTGTTTTTGAATGTTAAAAATTTATTGCCCAAAACTTTACCTTCCATTACATGGTGGATGGGATGCTGGCTTAACCCTCAGTTCGATGTATGGAGCACGCTCTCGGCACTGATCTTGATCTGATGTAGTAACCCTTTGATACTTTCTCATGTCTTTGAGAAGAAGAGTAGGGATCTCAAAGGATATAGGCAATAAGAAGAAAGGTGGAGCATGTACCGACCAATACAACCATATACTTATAATGCCAGTTGATCAGTATCCGGTGCCATCTTGCCAATCGACTTGAGGTCCCTTCACTTCTATAGCAATTTCAGTAAGTCTCAAGCCTGCAGGGAGTGATCTTACTTGTTTGACTGTACTTCTCCCCTCGTTGTTTAACTGGTAACGTATTACACACTGGGCTGCCACTAAAGGTCCCAACATATCTACTCTATCTGTGTAAGCGGTCATATCTCTCAGATAAAAGTTTGCGAAAGTTGAATTGGCACTCCATGCACAAGTCTCTACTATGTCGTTGATGGATAATTTCTTTCACAGAGGCCAAGATTTAGCTAATGCACGGATTTCGTGTGAAGACACTGGTCAGTATTGGTGGATTCACAGGTCCACAGTATGTTCTTCTTGAGCCAGACAGCAATCGAGTTCTTGATGTCCGATGTAGGCCCTGGCTTCAGTGATAAAAATAGCAGTCGCCTCTCTCCCATGAGGGGATCTATGCGATGTACGTAATGGCGAACTGGCTTCACTGGACACAACAGTCTATCCTCGTGAAGTGTGGGGTCCAGAAATGTCATCAGAGCGAGAATCTCGTAGAGTTGAAACAGGGTCCTTGACGCGCCGACTCACACCTAGCGATGAATTCCAGTATTGGTCTGAATGAGTTCTCCCAATCTGTTGTCCACTTAAGAGAGGATCTCTCTAAGGCAAGTAACTCAGAAATCCTGGTTGCTGAATCAGATTCTGTTAAGTAGGCCGTCATGTAAGATACCGCCTTGATGCTTGCTGATTCCACTGGCTCGGACGGCGGTCGTATTAGGGCACCGGGAACGACACACAAATCCCAATGTCAACACTTGCCGTGAGTCGACTTTACAGGTTAGTTTTTCTAGGTTTCTTGTATTTACTAGGTTACCCCATGTTAAGGCGTTTACTCCACCAGGCGTCCATGATGCTCATCCATTAACATCAGATGAGTTGTTTGAGCTGATCTGTCATCACAGTTACCGAGCTAGCGTATCTAATTCCGCTTAAGCCGGTGCTAGGGGCCGTGTGGATACTGCATAGTCTCCACATGAACATCTGCAATAAAAGCGCGGCTAATTCTTCCCTGTAAAGTCATATGGTTGCTTTTTAGTCACCAGACGTCGTCAATTTTTCCCACCTCTGGCATATCTCTCCAATTTACAACGAACATCATATGGAATAAAAATACTGTACGGATTTGATATTTTTGGAAGATCATGATGTCTTGCCCGCATCTTTGAAAACTCTTGACCGCTTCTCTCTTGCAGAAACTAGCATATGTTTATGTATACTATGAATGTTGTTTGCTTGTTTTTTGAATTTGGTGCTAAAGCTGTTATATGAAATACGTGTAGATTCAACCACTCTATACGTTGATGCAGTACACCGTGTCGTCGTTGATCTACCAGATTGTGTCAGACTGGCAGCTGATATGGATAGTGTGTTAGACGACGAGTGAGTTGTGGGAACCATGAAGTCTTGGTGACCACGGTGCCACCAGCAGTCTCGTTGGGACGTGACAGGCTGTCCGCAATCACGTTGAGACGTCCAGGCACATGACAGGGTTCTGATGTGGCAATGAAACTGCTGGGCACACTGGAATATTTCTCAAACCTCTTGGAACAACGGATACGATTTGGTCCCCCAACTTGTTGATGTAGCAAGTCTCTGTTGTGTTGTCTGTGGCAACTAGAACAGTCTTGTGAAGTAGTTGAGCTTGCCAGGTCTTGAGTGCTATAATTTCTAGGACATTGATGTGTTGTCTAGCTTGATGGGGTGACCATATTCCGCAAGTCTGTAGTTCGCCTGGATGAGCGTCGGTGAATAGGTGTAGATCCGGACAGAATGACGTACGGCGTATAACGTTGGGCACACCGGTTCTCAGCAGATCACCGAAGTTAAGCAACGTTGAGCTCGATCAATACTTGGATGGGTGGTCAGTGTCCAAGATAATAGGAACTGTGGACTCTCTCGTGTTCTGTCACATGTAGGCATCGTCGTGATATGACTGAAAAAATGTTGAAAACGACGTTAAATCGTACTACTCACCCACTCACTCACTCAGAATGACCGAAGTGATACCTTCGACCTCACGTTGACTGGAGATTGCCACCATATCAGATATAGATGAATATGTACGGGGATCGGAATCTGTGGGTCAAGAGATGATGCCTGAAGATATGACTGAAGACGAATCTGGAGTGGTCGAAAGTATAGACGCACGCACCCAGTTAAACCCCGAGTTGACTTTAAAAGCCCCAGGAGTACCTGCCAGCGATGTAACGACTGGACTCGGTAGGACAAAATGTTGTTTAGCTGGTGCTGGATCTTGCCTCATCTGTGGTCCGGTGTTTGCACTATGTCTCCGTGTGTCGAGCACCGCTCCAATTTTCACGAATCGTTAGATTCTTGGCATGTGCTTTAGAATAAGTTAACCGGAAGACTATACTGTGAAGTCATGTGGCTCTGTCAGTATGTCGGCACCTATTCCCATTTCCCTTATATGTGTTGTAATACAGTTGAAATCACAGGTGGCGATTTAGATGTCAACCGAAATAACCTATCACTCGAATCGTCTCGCAGCGATGATAAAACGAAGGTAGCGACAATGACTTGGATGAATAGGCAAATGTAGATACGCGTCCTGTAAATTTATTGATGAAATCCAATCCCCCGGATAAATGCCGACTCGTAGCGAAGCTACTGATGGCAATTTAGAGTCAGGAGGTGGTGCAAGAAACTCTTTGTTGAGGCGATGCAAATCTATGATCATCCGAAGTTGATGCGTGTCCTTCTTTGGGATTAAGAATAGCGGACTGTAAAACCTCGGGGAGCTTTCTTGAGGTGGTAACTCACGGCGCTTTTCTCCACAAAGATGGCCACGGATGAGATTACGGTCTGTAAGTGTTCCGGACAAACTGGGAGGCGAGATGGCTTGGGTTTGGAAGTGAGTCATGGGTAGTGCAGAAAGGTGAACAGAAGCCCCTCCTATAACGTGCTGATTATCCATGTGTCACCTGTGATAAGTTCTCAGGTTGTCCAGAATGCCCACAGACGATCGCTTACAAACGGGCGAGAGAAGGACTGGAATTCTGGAAGAATGAAGTTGCCTAAGTGATGGAGGATGAATGTCTGCATGTGTACAAGTGAGAGGGGTGAAAGTGTCAATTCCGTTGGCCCGAACCTCTTCCCTTGCCGGAATTTTGCTTGTGATGTTGGTTTCCGGATTGTTGAGGTTTGTCAGTGCCGCTCCGAAATTCAACCTTACTCGAGCTCCGATTGCTTGGTTGTTTCGGCAAGTTTCTTCTTTCTCTGGGGTTTGCTGGAATCAGGGTTTGTACGACTGGCCGTCTGATTCAGAAACCGCGTTGTCTTCTCCTCCCATGCATCTGCTATGTATTTCAACCCATGTATTTCAAGATCCTGATAGTGTTCATATTGACAATCACAATTAAAGCATGACAGAGATTAATAGGTTCTCACATGAGTTCATTTCTAGACGACTTTTCCCACACGAGTTTGAGAAAAAAGTGCCGTGCACGAGCTTTAGCGAGTGCAGGGCACATTTTTCTCAAACGAGTGTGGGAAAAGTCGTCTAGAAATGAACGAGTGTGAGAGCTTTTTTCTCATATAACATATCAGAGAAGCTAAAATAAAGGCTGACGTCCCATTTTCGACCGACGATGTTGTAAGGGCAAAACCAGGTCAAGCGCGCAATACTACTATTGGGTACTTTGGTCCATGAATGGGCCGAATCACACCCAGGCTACAAGCGCTGAATAAAAGAGAACAAGATTTTTGGAAGTAATACACATATATTGTTGAAATATTCGGCGTATACTGTAGCGCGAAAGTTCACTCAGTGCTAGTCGACTGACACTAAACAGTAACATTGCAACAAGCAGATGATGAAAATAGTGCTTGACGTTACGGCATGACGTCAGCTCATGGTAGACGATTTTTCTACAATGGCTTTCTCCCATGGGAAACGGTCATGTTATATGAGAAACATCATTCTCCAGATAGAGACATCAAAACGAAAATCATATGGATTAAGAATACTGATCATCGATACGGATTTGATATTTTTGGAACATCATGGTGTCTTGCTGTCATCATTGGAAACTGTTGACCGCTTATCTCTTGCAGGAAACTAGCCTAGTGTTATGTATACTATGGTTTAACATGAACATCTGCAATAAAATGGCGGCTGAAATATTAAGGCTACGTCCAAGAATCCACCATATTCTCGGGTATCCTGAGGTGCCGAGAGAAGCTTTCCTGTAAACTCATGCGGTTGCTTTTTAGTCGCCAGACGTCATCAATTTTTCCGACCCCTTGCATTACAAGCGTCTAGTCCGTCATTCATAATCCAGCCGTCGTCCATTAGAGAATATCCGCGTCCATAATCCAAAGACCTATTCCATTTCCATATAACAGTATTAGCACCAAATTCAAAAAGACAAAAGTATACATAAACATAGGCTTGTTTCCTGCAAGAGAGAAGCGGTCAACAGTTTTCAATGATGCCGGCAAGACATCATGATGTTCCAAAAATATCAAATCCGTATCGCTGATCAGTATTCTTAATCCATAATATTCGTTATAGAGTCGTCATCTAAAAATGATGTATCTCAGTCACGCTTTGATTGTGACTGTTCATATGAGTACCATGAGGATCTTGAAGTACATGGGTTCATACGGCCCCTAGCCCCGGGTTAAGCGGAATTAGACACAAGTTACGAAACGTAGCGCCATAGATCTTGCACGCTACGTTCGTATTTTGCTATCAGCATGCGATATGTATCGCCAAATTTGAGAAACTTTGAGTGGAGGCGCTTGATGGAATAGCCCTGTTTTATAAGTTTCTGCAACAATGTTTTGTGACGTTGATTAAAATCATCACATTTAACACAGGATCTAGCAAATGCTACTAAGCGAGATATGTATACGCCATATGCAGAAAGGGATAGTTTACGATGTCGAAATTGTAATCATCTCTTTTGTCATAAAGTCGACGAGAGAGAATGCCCGCTTCATTTTTATAGAGATAGAGATCTAAATAAGATGTGCCTGTAGGGCTATCTGTAGTTTCCTTCAAATCCAGTGAAGGTGGATATATATCCTTCACTGCTCCAATTTATTCTTCTAATTCGGTGCTAACGCTATTATATCAATGAGGTCTTTGGATTATGGACGCGAAAATTGAATGACGGACTAGACGCTTGTATCTGTGATTGTCCTATTGAAGATAAGTTTAGAAATCGGTGGCTGCTGCATGAGCTCCAGCTTTGACGACTCTAGTACCTCTGTCTTGAACCTGAGAAGTGCCGCTCTCCAAGTATGGACCAAGGAGCCATAGGTAAAGGCTGTTGTCTGTATCACATGTGCGTTAGCTATATCCAGGGATTCAACAAAACTGTCGAGAAAGTCTGTTTGCAATTACAACGCATATAAGGAAAGTGGGAAGAGGTGCCGACATACTGACAGAGCCACATGACTTCACAGTCTTCTGGTTAACCTATTCTAAAGCACATACCAAGAATCTAACGATTCGGGATACGTGTTGTATCTCAAGTACGCTTTTATTGTACCTGTTCATGTGGCAACTTGGATGACATGACCACTACTACGGCCCCTAGCATCGGCATAAGCGGTGTTAGATACAAATCTAGAGAGCTATGATGGAAATGCTCTGACAACTCGTATATTGGTAATTGGTGAGCTGTGTCGCTGTGACCACTCGTACACTGGGGATTGGTGAGCTGTATCGTCGTCAGATGAAAATGACAGCATTTAACGCAAAAGACTAGTCTGTAAGGCCGGTTGTTGACCCACCATCAACTTCCCACAATGCCAACATATATCATCTGTACACGGACCTCGGGGACAAACGTCCACCAGCAGAATGTCGCCATATACAGGTAAAAATTACAACGCATGCAAGGGAAGTGGGAAGAGATGCCGACGTCTGACAGAGCCACATGACTTCACAGTATAGTCTTCTGGTTAACCTATTCTAAAGCACTTACCAAGAATCTAACGATTCGTGATATCTGTTGTATCTCGGGTACGCTTTTATTGTACCTGTTCATGTGGCAACTTGGATGACATGACCACACGGCCCCTCACCAGTATCAGCGGTATTAGATACAAATCTAGAGAGCTATGATGGAGATGCTCTGACAACTCGTATATTGGTAATTGGTGAGCTGTGTCGCTGTGACAACTCGTACACTGGGGATTATGAATTTAACACAAAAGACTATTCTGTAAATGTCGACCCAGCATCATGCCAACATATATCAAAGACCAAAAGGTCTGTAACCTATTCTAAAGTACCAAGAATCTAACGATTCGTAATATGTGTTGTATCTCATGTAAGCCGAGAACTTTGCTGCACCCTGGTAATCCTATGGTGAGACATCTCCATCAGTAGGGCCTGCTTCAGACTACAGTGATGACGGTTTCGCTGAATAAATGCGTCAGATCCGTCATTCATTGAGCAGCCGTCGTCTATTAAGAGTTTCCAAAGGTCCATAATCCAAAGCCCTGTTTCATCATTAATTAATAATATTAGCACCTAAATTAACATAACCGAAAGATGAAAACGTAAATTGGAGTTGCTTGAAAGACAATCTAATTAAAATTAAATCCTATCTGCTCTCCCATTCGGATATGTCGATTCAGGATCTAATAGACACTAATAATGGTCTAATGTACAGACCTTTTGGTCTTTGATATATGTTGGCATTTGTGGGAAGTTGTGCTGGGTCGACATCGGGCCTTACATTGTCGTCATTTACATCTGACGACGACACAGCTCACCAATCTCCAAAGTACCAGTTGTCACACGAAACAGCTCACCAATTACCAGTATACGAATTGTCAGAGCATTTCCATCATAGCTCTTATCATTTGTATCTAATATCCGCTTACGCCGGCCGGTGGGGCCGTGTGGTCATATCATCCAAGTTGCTACATGAACAGGTACAATAAAAGCGTACCTGAGATCACAACACATATCACGAATCGTTAGATTCTTGGCATGTGCTTTAGAATAGGTTAACCAGAAGACTATTCTGTGCAGTCATGTGACGCAGTCAGTATGTCGGCACCTCTTCCCACTTCCCTTATATGTGTTGTAATTGCAGTAACTCGAGTGTCAATCAATCATGAGAACGCTTCATAGTGGTTTGAAGGGAACATTACTGATAGACAATATTTGGTTGGCCAGCCGAATTAGACGACGCGCTGGCGAGGTGTCTTTTCATGTTCCCGCGGTCCCGACATTGTGGCACCATAATACTTGATAGATATATGGACTGGTCTATGGTGTAAACATTGGTGTAAACGGACACGGTGACTCTAGCCCACCCCGACAATACGAGTCAGATGCGACAATGATATCATAATGCTATTAAATATTCACGGTATGGGCGCTCAGAACACCAGAATTCAATTGAAATACGAAAGATCCTGTATAGAGACATAGATATAGAGAGCATTGATAGGATATGATTTGTTTAAATTGCTCGAAAGATAGAAGCGGTCAACAGATTTCAACGATGCCGACAGGATCACTTGATATTATGTTCATCAAATCCCTGTCATTAGTCCAATTCAATGTTTGTAGAGTGTAGTACATTGCCGTTGTCATAGTATTGCAGTATAAAATTGGTCACTGTGGATAGTTCTAGAACAATAGAGCTGAGGTAAACGTGTTTACCTTCTGTTCTGTGATTATAATCATAGAATTCTCTCGAAGCTGCCGTGGCCGATTTATTATATTTGGAAATGGCCGAATGACGAAGAGACCCGTATTATGATGGTAATTGGGTCACAGCGCCATCTGCACATCTATCCGCTGGTATACATACCGTTTTGTGGGTTAATCATTTTCGAGCTTTCTAGAAGTTGTTGTAATCGTATCTGGGTTAAATCATACGTCATTGCTGTACCGGTGAAAGTTTCTTGATTTGATAGAATAATCTCGAATGCCCGATAAAGTATAAATAGATCGACGTTTAGTGATCGGGAGGAGATTCAAACGACCTCTATGTGGGTGCATAAGATTGCGCTACTGGACGTTACCTTTGCCTGAGATTACTGACTGCTGGATTGTATATTCCTGTTGGATTACTCTTGTGTGTTTGACCGCTGTTTTATCTACGTAATTGAACTGACGGAAACTGGACAACAGCTGACCGGTATTGGACTATCGAAATACAGGAACGCGATTTCTGCACGTCGGCGCGGACTGTATAGAGATTTGTACGTTGGTACGGACTCTGAGAGATACACTGGTATAGCATTGAACAGTAAGACTTTATTTGACATTTATTTGCTGTATTGACCTAACTCAATTTGTATATGATTTTAGTATTGTAAATAAATATTTGATTGTTAATCCTCGATTTCCCAAAATCTTTCTGTTGCGTTTTTCTATTATCGTTTAGACGTAACAGAAATTGGGGACCTGCCCGCGAGCTTTGTTTACATTCCAGCTTTGCAACATAGTTATAAAATGATACATTGTCTGAATTTGTGAAGTCGAGTAGTATATTATCAGCATGTCATTTGACCCAGCACAGTTTTGTTTCAAAGCCTAGTCAGGAGGAATTTGACGAACTACGCAAAGAGGATTTGTTCGCGCTGTGTAAATTCATATAAATTAAAGTTAAAACATCTTGGAGAAAGCAACAAATTAAGAAACTCATTATTAAACATTTTGTTAGCAAACAACTTTGGGATGAAAGTGATTTTGATTTAACTGAGGAAACAGCTAATTATTTGGAAAATAATGAAATTAGAATTGCAAAATCAGCTGGAATTAAAGAAATCAGAGTTATAGAGAGAAAGAGAAGAGAAAGAAAGACAGTTTCAGTTAGAGAGAGAAATGTTAGAAAATCACAAAGAATTAGAGAGAGAAAAGTTAGAAAAAGATAAAGAATTAGAGAGAGAAAAGTTAGAAAAAGAGGAAAGAGAGATAGAGAAAGAAAGACAGTTTCAGTTAGAATTGAAGCATTTGGAATTACAGTCGCGAACAAGTCCTCCTACACATGCACCTGCACAATCACAATCAAAATTTGATGCAGTTCGTCAAATACGTATCGTCCCACCATTTCAATAAAAAGAAGTTGATCAATATTTTCTGCATTTTGAGAAAATTGCTGAAAATTTACACTGGCCAAAAGAAAATTGGAGTTTACTTCTTCAAAGTGTTTTGATCGGAAAGGCAAGGGACATTTACACTCAATTGACGGTAGAGCAAGCATCAAATTATGATATAGTGAAGGATTTAATCCTTAGAGGTTATGAATTAGTTCCTGAAGCCTATAGACAAAAGTTTCGTAGTTGTGAAAAAGAAAACTCTCAGACTCATGTAGAATTTGCTCCTTCAAAAGAACAGTTATTTGATAGGTGGTGTGCTTCGGTTAAAATTGACAACAACTTTGAAAACCTTAAACAGCTTATGCTGGTAGAGGAATTAAAAAGGTGTATCCATGGTGATATTAGAACATTTCTTGATTAAAAGAATGCCAACACTTTAGACGATGCAGCCCGATTTGCTGATGAATACGCTCTGACACACAGAGCATATCATATATGCTTGGCATAACATATCATTTGGCAATGCTGTTAAGCCAAGTTCATTCCAGTCTAACATCTCAGGTAACCGCTTCTCTCTTGCAGGAAACAAGCCTATGTTTATGTATACTATGATTGTCTTTTTGAATTTGGTTCTAATACTGTTATATGGAATATGGAATAGGTCTTTGGATTATGGACGCGGATATACTCTAATGGACGACGGCTAAATTAAGAATGACGGACCAGACGCTTGTAACAAATCCAGTTCTTTCTCAAGGCCTAAAACTTTTAACCCCAGTTACAAAGGTCAAAGACAAAGTCTCAGTCTCCCACTTTTAACAATCAAAATAAGTCTCCCGTTTGCAGCTATTGTAAGAGGGACGGCCATTTAATGGCTCATTGTTTTAAATTGAAAAGAAGACAAGATCAAGCCTTTCAAAAGCCTAGTGGTTTCCTCACTTCAAGATCTATACCCAAGCAGGTTAGTGACGTTCATAATGTATAAGACGTTAAGATGGCCAAGGACACTGTTTCTATTAGTTCTATCAAGGATAAGGTTGACAATTTTTTCAAATCCTGTTATGGAGATTTTTGAACTATTTATCCACAATGGTTTTGTGTCACTTTCAAGTGATTTTTCTAATGCTACTCCTGTGAAGATTTTGCGAGACACGGGTGCATCCCAGTCTCTTTTGTTGGCAGATATTTTGCCGTTTTCTGATTCTTCATCTGCAGGCAGTAATGTCCTGATTAAAGGGGTAGATTCTGTAAATTATACACCCGTTCCGCTCCATAACGTTCATCTGTCTTCTGACTTGATTTCTGGACCCGTTACGGTGGGTATTAAAGGTAGTTTACCATTTGAGGGTGTTTAATTACTTCTTGGCAATGATCTTGCGGGAGATACGGTCGGGGTTAACCCATTGTAACTGACAAGCCGTTTGGATCAGATTCATGATCCAGTTGAAGACGAAATTCAAAGTTTGTATCCTGCTTGTGCAGTTACTAGAGCCATGGGTAAATTGGCTGAGGCGTCTGAAAAGTCTCTTAAAGATGACGTCATCGATGACGTTTGTTTGGCCGACACCTTTGTGTGTTTAAATGATGAGGCTGATAAGCCACATTTTGATAGCAAATTGGAATGTTCCAATGACAAAATTTCAAAATCACAGCTGGTTAATGAACAGCATAGTGACAAGGACATTTCCAAGTTGTTTGACAGGGCAGTGGATGAGTGTGTTGTAACTCAAGAGCCTGTGTGTTACTTTTGTAAGAATGGTGTTCTTAGGCGCAAATGGCGACCGCCAGATGTGTCACCTGATGATGAGTGGGCAGTTAAGTATCAGATTGTGGTACCAAAGTCATATCGTTCAGATATCCTCAGACTAGCCCATGAAACACCTCTTTCAGGCCATTTAGGTGTTAACAAAACATACTACACAATTCTAAGTCATTTCTATTGGCCAAATTTAAAGAAAGATGTACGGAATTTTGTAGGTCATGCCACACATATCAAATGATGTTTGATCCTGTCTCACTGCCCATGCGCGATCATCCCGATGCTATGAACTTCCTCTCCTCCACCACGTGGTAGAGGCCCTAGCGAGGAGGCTGGGTGGGTCAATCCCTGTCCGTAAGGTAGGTTTTTGTCACTCGACAAATATATGTAGGTTTATTGTTTTGGTGGGAAATTTAAGCTGTATGACGTCGGGCATTACAGATTAGTTTCCCTGGGTATTGTTGCATGTTGATGCGTTTACTCCATCAGACGTCCACGATGCTCGTCCATTAACATCCACCGTATTCTCGGGTGTGAATGTTAGGTGCCGAGGAATGCTTTCCTGTAGAGTCATATGGTTGCTTTTTAGTGCCAGACGTCAATTTGTCCCGTTTCTTGCATATCGCTCCAATTTAGCTTAAAAATGTTAAAAGTACTTATACTTTTTACGCAATAAAAAACGACCTTACTGACATATTGGTAGAATACCACACCCGGATGGTGGCAGAAAAAGAACTATATGGTAAGACGCATGAGCAGAGAAACAGGCTGTCAACATGGAAAACCAGACTGGCCATAGATCCCAAAGGGAAATGACTGCCGGAGTGAGATAACTACTAGTTGACTTACAATAATGTTTAATTAGTTATCCTCTGAACCGGAGTTCCTATGGAACTTCGGTCTAATAGCCGACTGTGATGGAGGAGTCCAACATCCCCCCATATTTTTTAAATGTAGGAATGGAATAGTAAGACACTCAGATGCTCATGATGAGCAGAAACTTTTACTAATCCTGCCCGTGTGAGGACACCCCAATATGGGATAACCTAATCGTTTTGGAGAGTCAGGATGAGATTGTATTTTAAGAAATCTCCCGCTGACTCCGAGGATCAAAAGGTATGAACAAGCGACTCCGCCCTGCCCACATGTCTTTTGGTGCGATGGACATACATTGCAGGAGCTCGAACTGGACAGTACAAATTGTCGTCTTCCAGCCCTTGAGACAAAAAATCAGACAGAGCTGGAACCTTGAATTCTCGAGACGTGCAATCGTAAAGAGATTGATCCTTCGCCACAAACTCTGGCAGACTGGTAAGCAGGACGAAAGACCAACGTCTGTCATGCTTAATCTCCATGGCATTTAAGGCATGTAACTCAGATACACGAGCGGCAGATGCTAAAGCCAGCGAAAAAGCAGTTTTGTACGACAGAAGCTTCAGGTTGACCGAATCTAAAGGTTCAAACAGAGGTTCAGTTAAGCACCGGAGAACAAAAGCTAATCCCGATTGACAATTTTGAATTTTTATTGAATCAGAACCTCATATCTAATATCAAGTTAGGATTTGATCAAATTAAACCGGTCATAATGTTTCTGGGAGCATAATAGAACAAGGTTTGTGAAGTTTGATAAGTACCCAATTAATAGTATTTCAGTACCGTATTTGCATGTAATACTACCACGTGGTGCCCTATTGGATAAGTAATACGAATTTCTCGGTAATGGTTGAAGTCGTCTGTACAATTTCGATTCTTTCAAAACATATCTTTTTTCTAGAATACGGAAACAGATACTAATTTTCACGCTGCCATATTTTAACCCAGTTATAAAGTACGACCAGGCGAGTGAACGTGAGACGCATGTAAATATATCGTACACACAGAGAATTATAGACGGGAACCGGTTTGATGATTGCTGTGGTAATAACAGTGTATTTTTATTGACAAATATTTAAGTGTCTGTAAAGGAAAACCATATATCACACCAGAAGATCTCCATTAGACATCTTGTACAAGCTATTAGTTCTCCGGTGTGTTGTATGTATACATGTAGTTGTGCCAACATATGGTTCATTCTCGTAGGGACGTATTGCAATGAGCAGCGTCCACTAATAATCCTCTTCGCTGCAAAGTATCCAAGATAAAGTGAAGACTGTCAGTGACAATACATATTTTATCGAAGGGAAATTCTGAATTTACTGGAGAAAAATAATTTTGAGCGCCATAGCGATATTGAATAATAGTTACGTTACGTAACTTGTGTCTAATTCTGTTTAACCTGGTAGTCCATGAGCCAGACCAGATATCGGTACCACCTGGGGTGGCAAATTCTGATTATGTTTTTTTGGAAGCCCTATATCCATAGATGAAAAAAAAACTTTGAAAGCAATCCGGGATTCACAGCTTAATGGTAGTAATCACCTTAATCATCTTAAAGACGGACACCCGAGTCCAATCTGAGGGACCAAATTTGGGGGTAGGGGAAATATAAAGTTGAATAACTGTGCAAGTAATGGTGATATAGTGACATTTGGCCACTCGAAATGTTGGTAATCTAATCCTCTATATGTTGGTATCTGTCATATGCTAATATGTCAATTATGTAGGTCAGCAGAGGTCAAAAGGTCACGAAATCTGACCCCTGTCTAAAATGTGACCACCTGTAGGAAAACTCGCTGCAGATACCATACCAATGGGACTTTCTTAACCTAAATGTGTTCAAATGGAAGCCAAGAAGTACCCAAGTCTATAATAAGTCTAAACAAGCGGAGTTTATTATTATTTGAACTGTGGCACATAACTGTTTTTGACGCATTTTCAAAAATGGTCTTTTTATTGCGCTAAAAACAGTCAAAATTGTATGAAGTTGGACAGCTTCAAATTAGTTGCATATTTTAACAAATAACTACTCCAAATGCTAATGGTCATGTCTTAGGTCTATTCAGGGATTAGTTAAGCTACATTTCGAGGTAATTAGGTCACCAGAGGTCAAGGTCAATGATTGTCAATTATTAATTTTCTACATTTTTACTTGGGACTTTCATATTACAATGTATTTACATTGCAACCAGTTTCAAGTATAGAGCATCAGAGCCATCGCTGGTGCACCCTGTACTCTATAGCCTGTAGGGCATAGGGTACACTAGGATGCGAGTGCACCAGGTATGGGTGTCCGCAGGGGTCAAAAGTCAATCGTCCTCCAAGTCCTTTATCGCTCGTTAAGGCGCTGTGACAGGCGTTAAGGCGTAAAGATAGGGATTTGAGGCGCTGAGACGGGCGTTAAGTCGTAACGACGGGCGTTGATGGCGTCACTGCATTTCGATGTATTGGTGGTAATTCCATGAAAATCAGAGCTTCGTGGCTAGTTCACCAGGGCGTCGAAATATTAAGCTAAGCGTTGATGGGCGTTACTGTCTATAAATGCAAGCGTATTCCCAAAACACGCACAGTCGACGTTCACACCGTCAACATGGGTTATACTTGCTCTAAGTGCGAACGATACGATATGATGCGACACGAGAAAAATATACATGGGATTGAAAACTCCGAGGCACAAGAACCCGATACAGAGACTGATGAGAGTTCATCGACTGATACCAAAACAGGGATTGCTGAGAGTCTATCGACTGATACCGAAACAGAGATTGCTGAGAGTCTATCTAGTGATACGGAGAGCTTGACCTCAGATAGTCAGCGTACGTCCGAAGAAAGTGAGGCAGAACCTACCTTCTGGGATCGTATTGTGAGAGCAGCTATCAATACTCACGCTGCAGCAATCGAGGACGCCGGACAGGATAACTTACAACAGCCAAATACGCCCCGGCATCAGGAAAACAGCCATGGCGATCTTTGAACAGTATACCTTAATATCGCTTGAAATGAAAGGCGACCCCACACACAGGTCCATCATGAAGACCAAACGTAACTTGGAAGAGGATATGGGGCTACCACCCACCGAGGCCCTGGAAAATGCGATCAGTATGCGCAAACAACTCTTTCAGGACATGCTGCCTCGGTCTCCTGAACTGCCCGACGATGGGCTATTGGGGCCAAAATGGTCCAAATGAACTCCCAGAGTGAGTGAGCGAGTCAGTGAGTGAGTAAATGAGGCATGTCCAACGCCCGTCTTAACGCATGGACGCACTAACGATGGTGAATGAGTGAGTGAGTTTACGAGTAGTAGCCAAAGTGGACATTTTGGGGGTTTGAAGGAAGGTGTTTGGGGTAGAAATGGACCATTTTGGGTCCGAATGCGTCGTTTGAAGTGGCATCTTGTATCAACACTCGCCAACGCCAAGTTCAACGCTTCAACGCCCTGGTGAATTAGCCCAAAAGCTCTGATTTTCATGGAATTGTCACTTATTCATTGGAAATGCAGTGACTCCCGTCAATGCCCTTCATTACGCCTTAACGCCCTAGCATAACGCATTGACGCCATGCTATAGACGGGAGAGAGAACAACAACAACAAGGATGACAGATGAGAGAGCAACAATAACAACTTATTCCCCTCAATGTTCGTTCTCCTCAATGTTACATCATACCCACGCTGGTGGAGCCGCGTGGGGCACGTTTACAATTCAAGAAGACTATTGTCCGATCAGAGGCCGCCATTTGGCGCTGCATCTGTCATATTCTCGGCTGCTCTTGTCCAATCATAGTCATCCTTTGAGAAAGTTCCATCTTTGCTCGGTGTGACCTAAGCATCATCCTGCAGTTCAGGATACCACTGAGGCAGCATATCCTGAAAGAGTTGTTTGCGCATTTTGATCGCATTTTGATCGCATTTTCCAGGGCCTCGGTGGGTGGTAGCCCCATATCCTCTTTCAAGTGACGCTTGGTCTTCATGATGGACCTGTGCGTGGGGTCGCCTTTCATTTCAAGCGGTAGTAAGGTATACTCTTCATAAATCGCCATGGCTGTTCTCTTGATGCAGGGGCGCATTTGGGTGTATGCCTGTTGTAAGTTAATCCTGTCCGGCGTCCTCGATTGCTGTAGCGTGAATATTGATAGCTGCTCTCACAATATGATCCCAGAAGGTAGGTACTGTCTCACTTTCCTCGGATGTAGGCTGACTATCTGAGGTCATGCTCTCCGTATCACTAGATAGAATCTCAGCAATCTCTGTTTCGGTACTCATCAGTCTCTGTATCGGCTTCTTGTGCCTCGGGGTCTTCAATCCCATGTATATTTTTCTCGTGTCGCATCATATCTTAACGTCTGGTGAATGTGCGTTCGCACTTATAGCAAGTATAAGCCATGTTGACAGTTGACTGTCGACTGTGCGTGTTTTGGGAATAAACTTGCTTTTATAGACGGTAACGCTCATCAAAGCCAACGCCAAGCTCAACGCTTCAATCACAAGCGTCTAGTCCGTCATCCATAATTCAGCCGTCATCCATTAGAGAATATCCGCGTCCATAATCGAAAGACCTATTCCATATTCCATATAACAGTATTAGCACCAAATTCAAAAAGACAATCATAGTATACATAAACATAGGCTTGTTTCCTGCAAGAGAGAAGCGGTCAACAGTTTTCAATGATGCCGGCAAGACATCATGATGTTCCAAAAATATCGAATCCGTATCGCTGATCAGTATTCTTAATCCATAATTCGTTGTAAAGTCGTCATCTAAAGAATGATGTACCTCAGCCACGCTTTGATTGTGACTGTTCATATGAGTACCATGAGGATCTTGAAGTACATGGGTTCATACGGCCCCTAGCCCCGGGTTAAGCGGAATTAGACGCAAGTTACGAAACGTAGCGCCATAGATCTTGCACGCTACGTTCGTATTTTTTTATCAGCATGCGATATGTATCGCCAAATTTGAGAAACTTTGAGTGGAGGCGTTTGGTGGAATAGCCCTGTTTTATAAGTTTCTGTATCAATGTTTTGTGACGTTGATTAAAATCGTCACATTTAACACGGGATCTAGCAAATGCTACTAAGCGAGATATGTATACGCCATATACAGGTCCCACTGAAATATTACTGTCCAGAAAGGGATAGTTTACGATGTCGAAACGCCCTGGGGAACTATCTCAGAAGCTCTGATTTTCATGGAATTGCCACCAATGCATCGAAATGCAGCGACGCTCGTCAAAGCCGGTCGTTACGACTTAACGCCCGTCTCAACGCCTTAACGCCCTATCTTGACGCCTTAACGCCCTATCTTTACGCCTTAACGCCCGTCTCGTCGCCTTAACGAGCGATAAAGGGAATTTGGAGGACGATTGACCTTTGACCCCTGCGGACACCCATACCTGGTGCACTCGCATTCTGGTTTACCCTATGCCCTACACTCTCAGAAATATTCAGGGAATAATCCTGAATGGATCAGGCTGTACATCCACAACCCAATTTCAGGGATTTTACCTGAAATCCAGGGATAATTTCCTGAATTTCAGGAAAATGATCCCTGAGAGTGGATTTTCCCTGAAATTCAGGCAAATTTACCATCCTGATTAGTATGTTCCCGACCTTATTCAGGTACATAAAATCCCCTAAAATTCAGGTAATTTAGCTTTAATTCATGGATGATATACCTGAATTTCAGGAAATTATTTCTGAATTTCAGGTAAAATCCCTGAAATTGAGTTGTGGATGTGCAGCCTGATCTATTCAGGGTTATTCCCTGAATATTTCTGAGAGTGTACGGGCTATACGGTACAGGGTGCTCCAGCGATGTCTCTGATGCTCTATACTTGAAACTGATTGCAATGTTAATACATTGTAATATGAAAGTCCCAAGTCAAAAAGTAGAAAATTAATAATTGACAATCTTTGACCTTGACCTCTGGTGACCTAATCACCTCGAAATGTAGCTTAACTAATCCCTGAATAGACCTAAGACATGACCATTAGCATTTTGAGTAGTTATTTGTCAAAATATGCAACTAATTTCAAGCTGTCCAACTTCATACAATTTTGCCTGTTTTTAGTGCAATAAAAAGACCATTTTTGAAAATGCGTCAAAACAGTTATGTGCCACAGTCTAATTAATAATAAACTCCACTTGTTTAGACTTATTATAGACTTGGGTACTTCTTGGCTTCCATTTGAACACATTTAGGTTAAGAAAGTCCCATTGGTATGGTATCTGCAGCGAGTTTTCCTACAGGTCACGTTTTAGACAGGGGTCAGATTTCGTGACCTTTTGACCTCTGCTGACCTACATAATTGACATATTAGCATATAACAGATACCAACATATAGAGGACCAGATTACCAACATTTCGAGTGGCCAAATGTCACTATATCACCATTACTTGCAAAGATATTCAACTTTATGTTTCCCCTACCCCCAAATCTGGTCCCTCAGATTGGACTCGGGTGTCCGTCTTTAAGAGGTGATTACTACCACTAAGCTGTGTGTTCCGGATTGCTTTCAAAGTTTTTTTTTCATCTACGGATATAGAACTTTCAAAAAAACATAATGAGAATTTGCCACCCCAGGTGGTACCAATTGATGAAATTTTGGGGTCTGGCTCATGGACTAATGTAGGCACCGTCGTGATATGGCTGAAAAACGACGTAACTCTTACTCACTCACTCACTTACCCCTTCAAAAATGTGTTCTTATACAGGTAGCAGTGCAAATCTATTGGAGTGGCTAGTCCTGGTTTTAAAACTATCTGTCCTGATGATACAAATAATAATGTCTTGGCATTATTATTTGTATTCCGAGAGAACTTAATATGGGGTCCCAAGTACTGCACACTCAAGTACATTATGTTTGGTCTACTATCACGTCCTTTGAGCTGCCCTCTAGGGTCATGTGGTTGTAACTGGTCATTCATAAGGTCTGGGACTCAACTACATGTTAGGATGTACGGTAATTCCCCTAATAATTCAATCACAGGAAGTTCACTTTTCAACTCTGTTATTGAAACACAGAGAAAAAGTAACAGTCCCATTCTTTATTCAAATTGAAGAAAAGTCAAATAATGACAAAATATGAAAAAGTAACAGTCCCATTCTTTATTCAAATTGAAGAAAAGTCAAATAATGACAAAATATGACACTTTGAAGCTGATGCCATGAAGAATATTGCCAGATATATGCCATTTTTGCTGCACTTCCGGTGATCGAATTATTAGGGGAACTACCGTAGGTCATTTTAGAAGAAGTCCTGCATTGTTGGCTATCTTTAAAAGCTCTATGATTTAATAAAGGATGTAATTTTGAACTAATTCATCATACAGATAGACACACAGAGGGAAGGGTTAACAGGTCATCCCAATTTGAAGGCTAATTAAGCTCCCATGAGCTGCCCCAGGTGTTTAAAAGGGGAAATAGTTGTGTATCTAATGTAATATTGAATGGCATGATGCCTGTTCATGACGTACATGTATACAGTAAATTAATATCTGTTCTGTCATTTGTTATACACAGAACGCATGAATACATTTCTACTGGTACATTTGAAGAGTTCAGAGAGTGCTAGCTGTTTTTTTGTTATGTTCTGATGTTTGGTACATTTACATGGTCCACCGGTTATGATGACTGCACTCGTTTACACCTGTGACACAGACTGGCTTGTTCTATAACAGCATAAATATGTACTGTTTACACCTGTGACACAGACTGGCTTGTTCTATAACAGCATAAATATGTACTTCAATTATTAGGTGCAGATGAAAATTATCACAAGACAAAATATGCAATCACAATATGTGGCTGTCACTAACTAGACTGAGTTTACAGTCATTGACATTTTTGCACAAAGTTGGAGGTACAACATTTTTGCACAGAAGTTGGAGGTACAACATTTTGGCACATGACATTCTGACAGTTGTTTTTCCACACCTGCAGTTAGCTTAAAAAGACCTGTTGCAATTGGGCAATAAACTATCTAACTTGTTTTGAGATACATGTACATACTGTGCAGAAATATACGGGAAATTTTACAGAGATTTATTTAGCAATTTTCACATCAGTCAGACCAACAGATCATGTGTAAGATTATACTGAGTAAGGGTAAATTTTTTATTTATTTGTAAAATCTGTAACAAATATATAATATTACTTAACCAGCTGCTGACAACAAGAACTTACATCTTTAATAGCCATATAGTCTGTATAAATGTTAGGAAAATATGAAAATCTTTATTTATTTATTTACTGAAATTTCATGTCGAAATGTCCTGACACCATCCAGAGAACGTACACAAATCTTTGGTGGACTTTACACATTTCAAGATGAAGTCTCCCTGAGAAGTTCTGATCTGAAAAATGAAATAAGAGCACCAATATAAAACTGGCAAGTCTACAGATCATATTATTGAAGATCATATATTCCCATATAATACAGTGTAAAACTTGTACGATAGCATCGTCTGGAATAATAGGTTCTCACATGAGTTCATTTCTAGATGACTTTTCCCACACGAGTTTGAGAAAAATGTGCCCTGCACGAGCGAGTGCAGGGCACATTTTTCTCAAACGAGTGTGGGAAAAGTCGTCTAGAAATGAACGAGTGTGAGAGCTTTTTTCTCATATAACATATCAGAGAAGCCAAAATAAAGGCTGACGTCCCATTTTCCACCGACGATGTTGTAAGCGCAAAACCAGGTCAAGCGCGCAATACTACTATTGGGCACTTTGGTCCATGAATGGGCCGAATCACACCCAGGCTACAAGCGCTGAATAAAAGAGAACAAGATTTTTATAAGTATATCTGCACTCTACGGTTTGGCCGATTTCAAAACACATGTTTACATTCGGCATATACTGTAGCGTGAAAGTTCACTCAGTGCTAGTCGACTGACACTAAACAGTAACATTGTAATGAGCAGACGATGAAAATAGTGCGTGCGTGACGTAACGGCATGACGTCAGCTCATGGTAGACGATTTTTCTACAATGACTTTCTCTCATAGGAAACGGTCATGTTATATGAGAATATGTCATCTCACACGTATGTGAGATGAGTGCATGCGACGCAGGTGGCCAGTCACTTTGCTTGACACATGCTGCAGGCATGATGCACTTCACCAACATTCAGCAACTTGGTGTGTCGTTGATATTTTGATAAAATACTGATTAAAGTAATGATTTAAGTTATATGTGAAAAAGAATCCCATATTAAGTTGATCATGGGATGAAAATTCCTTCTCTTGTCAGTGAGAATTTTCATCCTAGGATCAAGTTATATGGGATTCTCTTAATCTCACACTTTTAGATTTTCATCAAGCTTTCATAAGGGAACTCGAATGTAAGAGAACAGGCATATTAATTCTGATGGGCTGGAATTACATACATGTACCTGTAGAAAGCAAAGGGTAAAACAATACCAAGTAGCTATATAGATTGGTTCAAGGCTGGAGAAATATAATACATACATGTAAGCTTATATGAATTTGCAAAATCCATATTTACGTGCAGGTATAGCCTGAGTATCATTGTCGCCGAGGTGATTGTCGCCGATTTCTATGCTAGCTCTCTGGTAGATGCTTTCACTGAAAAGTTCACTAGTCGAGGTTTAATATTGGCGACTCTTCGTAGATGTCAAATCACATTTACTGTGCGAGGTATGTGGCTAAAATCTTATTTGGCATGAATATTCAAGCTCTCTGGGCACCAGCGTGATATCCCATAATGGTTGGTTTGCACTATCATCCAAGTTAGACAATACTATCTTGCATCTATGGCCATGAAGTTTGGGGGGGGGGGGGGGATTGGAAATAATGCTTTCCATCCTTCCGTCCATCCCACTCATATTGTAAATGCGATATCTTGAGAACAATTCAACCGATCGACTTCAAACTTGGGGACTCACATCAGCAAGACTGTTGTTGGTATTGATTTTCACCGAGCTGCATAATCCAAGAATGCTGCGATCAGCTGTCTTGAATTTCTCACACTCACATATTAGTATCCGTGTTGTAAGTGCGATATTTTGAGAACAATTCAACCGATCGACTTCAAAGTTAGAGACTCACTTCACATCAGTGAGATGGCGGTTGGTATTGGTTTTCACCTACATGTAGCTGCCTAATCCAAGATGGCTGCTTGGTTTCGACCCTTTTGCAGGATGTTGAACCACCGACTGTCTTCTCATGTCAGTTTCAATTTTGAATTTGGATCTCACATGAGATCATGATCTTCAGTGTGACTTCACTGATGATTCAACATGTGTCCTCATTTCCACTGCAAGTGAACTCCATTCAGACAGTGGAAATGATTTCCAGTCAAAACTAAGTATGGATCAAGTTTTCTTACTATTCCAAGAAAGCACCAATAAGCCTAAATTTATGATAATTTTGAAAATAGTCTGGTTATCATCGATTCAAAATATATTCTAGGTTAAAGAGATAACAAAGCGCCTCGATTAATTAACCAGAGGTCATGCGTTCAACCACATGTCAGTGAATTCCCACTCAGTGAAAATTGTCTGAAACTAAAAAGACAGGCCTAAAGTACGCCTCATGACTTACGGTAATTTCCCTATTAATTCACCTTCCAAATTTAATTCGAAAACGGCCGATTTTTCCGCTGTCGTGATTTTGTCCATCCTAATAAAACGAACACGGGAGCATTTTCAATATCCGTGAAACAATAAATTCGAACACTCCTGTTTTCGCCACGGAGTTCGTGCCGATGAAAGTAAAGTGAATATGTTACTAGAATCTCGTATAGTATATCTGCGTATGCTATTATTTGTAAGCGCAGAGAAACAACAGGGAATGGTACAATATAATCGGACTGAATTACTATTACTTACAGTCTATAAGGAAAAAAATTGATTCAATTAACTCCGCAGTCATTTTATCCTAACTTGATCGCGTTTGGCCGCAGTCGGGAAAAATATATACGGTAGTCCCCCGCACGTGGTCGAGTGTCTGGCCCGCTATTGAATCATTCTTCAGTTTACAGCGTTCGTATATCAGATATCTTTCTTTAAACCAGCATTCCTTTATTTGAAAAATACACATTATTTTAAGTAACAAATTTGAGAGATCTTCAACATTAATATATTTGTTCGTCGTATATGCTAAACCCCTCGCTGCCCCCCATTTACCTGCCCGACCTGCCCTGTATTATTCGTATGGGAGACACTTGGGCCGTGTTCAAAGGAGGCACTGGAAGGGAGCAGAGTTCAAACTTTGCCGGGTGACGTTCCCGCGGAGATATCAAGTTGTAACGTGTGTGCTGGTGAATTGCATCAGATTTCTTCACAGCAACTGAATTCTTTGTTTGGGGAAAGCAAGATGTGATTTAACCTTTCGGTATGCTGTATGCTATTCGTTATATTTTCAGGTGAAGTGGACAATCAAACGACCATTATTTGACGTCAAAAATGAGCCATCACGGAAAGCCTTTTGGAAGGATGTACATTTAACGTTGATTTTATTTTAGTATTTTGATCAATAAAAATTTCTAAAAATAAAAAATCTGGACTACAATTCTCGAGCATCACTTGTTTGTGCATGACAACGTATCGACAAGCCTGGAAGATCACAAACAATGGTGAAAGGGTTTCCTTTTTTCTTTCAGAACATCCATTCCCCCCTCCCCCCCCCCTAACAGTCCATACGTCCGTGTTATTATCCACACGACAAGGTGAGGTATTTACGCAGACCCCATGTGGTAAGTATATTTGACCGTAAACAAACCTACAGAATTACGGTGGTCGATCTGACTCGTCCTGCATTCTTCATCGGGTTCTCTGATTTTTCTCCCTTCTAATAATACTCAACATACAATACAATATCTAATAGCATATTCGTGAAAGAGGCCGTATTCACTGTTTAGGAAACAAACTTGAAACGATGTGTTCACATCGCACGAATAGTATACCCCCTCAGTGCCCCTCAATTTCCTACTGAAACACCAAGCCTCCACATGAATGACATTTGCTGCAGGTCTCCTTTGATATTTAAATTGTCAATGGCTACATTGTTTTGAGTACCGGGATAGCTTGCTAATGAAGTGTTAGTTTATTTTTAGCCTGTCCAGCTATTTCCCATTCAGCACAGCTTGTCCTCCAGAGAAAACCACATAAAATGGAAGAATCCAAAGTCAGGATAGGGGTGACAAGATGTTTCAGTTTCCAGTGGAGAGATTCTGAACAGCATGAAATGTATAGTGAAATAGGAGAGTCCACGTGCAGCATGCAAGTTTCACCCAGACTGGAAATGACACTTATTCATATGCAAATGAGATCGTGTGTAATAACATTGAATTGACTGCCTGGGGAATACCTTGTCCCTTCGGAAGCCCAAATTCAGCTCTGGGTAAGGATGTGCGATTCACCAGCAAGAGGCAATGAAAGGGGTTTCAAATTAACGCTGCAGTATTATGGGTTTGTGTGTTAATGTGTGGCCCTTGCTCGTCCTGTAAATTTCACAATACCTCATTCAAACTTGTTATATCTTGGTTTTGATTGCATCTATCGTTTAATGAAACATTGACAGGAAATCACACAGTTGACAAACGTCAGTTTTCCCACCAGGAGACACAAACAAATTTTGCGATGTGAAGCGCCGACAACAATCATCTCTGCATGTGCTCTGTTTTGTTCAAATATTATCATAAAGACTTACTCTTTCCGGTTTTGATAAATATTTTATTGTGAATGAAAATATTTCTTACGAATACCCACGAACTTACCAAAATTCCAGCAATCAAAAATTCTTTGGAATTACACCGCGCATTTTTACACTAAGAATCAAAACATCGCTATCGCCATTCCATTACTCTATATGCTAAACAAATTTGAGAAACATTTAAATGGCATTAGGTAACGTTTCGGAGATGAGAACATACCAGTATTTAATTAATATTCAGAACGATATCATACTTCGACTTTTACTTTTAGTAAACTGTTACAGTACCGGTACCGTAATAGATATTCTCATACTTGAAACAAACCAATCGAAACGTGTATTGCCGACTGACACTCGGTTCTCTTGTACAATCCGCCGTTAATTCAACATTAATTTCGTGTCATAGGTCCGGGATATTTATTCAAGTCCTGGATGGTGTGTGTAAAATCATGCACAGTGAAGACCAAAAAGTTTATGACTTCGTGATACAATCCTACACAAATTTGCCGTTGGTTCATTTGCAGGGTTCACAACAACAACGTCGACATACCGAACGACTCGAACATGGAATACTCTAATATGTGTATAGTTTTATATTTCCAGAATATTCATTCAATTCCATGTCAGTTAGGTTTCATAATATAGATCATAGCTAATACTGAACAAAAAGGAAGGAATACATTCAATGTTTTGGCCTACTTTTACGATGTTATTATGGACGCGAATTTGCGGACGTCCGCTCAAAAATCTGCATGATCGTGCTGAACTTGTCACACGATAAATATGCTCGACTTCCTCGAATAAAATTAGACGCCTCTATCAGGGTAGAGGAGATTTTCTGACATCATACACTGCATTTTATGGAAACTGATGAGATATCAAAGTTAATACACGGTAATAAATACGATCACTACAACCACGGCGAAGCGGTCCGCCATTTTGGATTCTCCGTGAAAGTCGGCGCGACATTTAATTCGAACACTCGCGTTTTTCTAGAATTCGCTCAACAAATAATTCGAAAGTAGCCAATTTTTGGAGTGCTGAGTTTCATCACTACATCGCGAATTAATAGGGAAATTACCGTATGCAGTATGGGCAGTTCAACATTTGCAATAATATGTTTTACGATTTGATACAGAGTATTGTACTGAGTCGAACACATGAGATACTCCTTTGATAGATTTGATTGAGGTAACATATTATTACTGGGCAGAGTTAGAGATATGCTTATGTTATTCTTATTAAAATAACCCATACAGCTAACCATCAATGGTTAATATAGCTGTGGATGTAACTCTTGCACTCATGGACTTTCTTACGTATTCTTCCAGTCACTGCTCTTTTCATGTCTGCTCAAAGTGTATACTGCCCAAAATGAATGTAGTTTGACTGATTATATTAGAGGGCTACGGTATACAGAGAAGAGAGTTAGCGAGGGTTTTTCAAGCTATTCCTTTGATCTCTTTCTTGTATATTCTACCTGTGTGGAGTATACAGAAATTGTTGTCATGCATGCTTTAATAGTCATGGATATGAAAACTGACTGGCTTAATCTCCTTTGTGAGAGAAGTTAGTGAAAATGCAGGGTCAGTTGTGTACACATAACATTGGTGTATATTGATGAGTACTGGCAGACCAAGGGCAGTCCCAAGGTCCAAATCTACATCAGTAAAATATTCTACGGAAGAAAAAAAATATATGATATCCATGACTCCTTGACAGAATCAATATTCACGGAGACAAAGTCGGACTACAATGTATACTGAAAGAGCAACACTCTTATATTGATGATTCCTTGTTTCGTAATATGTTGAGATAATTTATTTCCTGACCAGAGACATATCCAGATATTATTCTGTTGGTGATCCCTATTCAGTCGGAGGACTGCCCAGGATTCTGACAGATCCCAGTCTTACATGTAGACACATGGCTTTACAAGCATTTTCAGGTGATTCGAGGCAGCATCAGAAATGCTCCAATGAGCCAATAACATACATGTAGACACATGGCTTTACAAGCATTTTCAGGTGATTCGAGGCAGCATCAGAAATGCTCCAATGAGCCAATAACATACATGTAGACACATGGCTTTACAAGCATTTTCAGGTGATTCGAGGCAGCATCAGAAATGCTCCAATGAGCCAATAACATACATGTAGACACATGGCTTTACACGCATTTTCAGGTGATTCGAGGCAGCATCAGAAATGCTCCAATGAGCCAATAACATACATGTAGGCACATGGCTTTACAAGCATTTTCAGGTGATTCGAGGCAGCATCAGAAATGCTCCAATGAGCCAATAACATACATGTAGACACATGGCTTTACAAGCATTTTCAGGTGATTCGAGGCAGCATCAGAAATGCTCCAATGAGCCAATAACATACATGTAGGCACATGGCTTTACAAGCATTTTCAGGTGATTCGAGGCAGCATCAGAAATGCTCCAATGAGCCAATAACATACATGTAGACACATGGCTTTACAAGCATTTTCAGGTGATTCGAGGCAGCATCAGAAATGCTCCAATGAGCCAATAACATACATGTAGACACATGGCTTTACAAGCATTTTCAGGTGATTCGAGGCAGCATCAGAAATGCTCCAATGAGCCAATAACATACACGTAGTCCACATATTCCACACAATCAATATTTCTGTGTAATTACATCTATGGTATCAAAAATTAGTACAAGTATATTCAAGTAGCCAGCATAATTTCAGTACATAATTCTGTTTCTTGGGGGCACATGAATTTAAATGTGCTTGGTACTAACCCAGCTGCTGACAATGGTCTCAAAAGTTCAGACAGTTAATTATTTACCTGGTGTACTTTTGAATATTATGTCCACACATGCATCAAGTCTGATGGAGTCAGTGGTCATCAGCAGTTTGTAATTTATCAGTGACAATGTACGGTACTAAATATTATCAGTACATTCAGTTCAAACCTTTGCCAATGTATGATTTAGCATACATAATACTATAAGACCTCTCACAAATCATAATATCTCCGGTATAGTCCAGATCTAAACTAGCACCAATAGAATATAAACTTTCCGAAACTGAAGATGAGTGGGTTTGGTTAGATCAGATCTGACTATTTTTAGATGTGTTGTTCTGACTGCCATTATTATCAGCACATGTTTGTCTGTTTTGTCTCACTTTTACACATCCCACCCACAATGGATGTCTGTATAACTTTACCTACACTGTAGCTCTGCTTAGTGAGGGATGGAGCTTGTCTGACATTTTTTTTTTCTGACATTTTACCGACACATCATACTTACATGTGTACACATCATCCAACAACAACAAATGACTCAGTACATTCAGTGAACATATGTAGCAACATTTTGGCTCTTTGTACATGTACTTCTTTCCCCTGGAACAGTCGAAAACTCACCACAAAAACTAGGAGATAGATAGTAGGCCTGGAAATTGTCCTGCATTCAGATAGTGTTTGGGTAGCATTTGATGTAACTGTTTGGCAGATTTCGTGGTTTTCAACTTTTGTCATCAGAACTGTGTTTGTAAAACACCAAACCTTTGAAGTTTTCTTGAAAGTGTGTATGAAAGTTTGTCAGTTACTTGCCAACGGGCGGTGGTTCTCTCCGGGTACTCCGGCATACGAGTGAAACAACCTTGAGTGTGACATTAAGCCGAATCCCCCCCCCCCCACCCTAATGTTAGAGGACACACTAAAACTGCCTTGCAAGCAATTCACTAGATACTATGTCCATAGATCAGAAGACATCCAGGCCCATAGTCAAGGGGGTTCAAGCTGAACCATTTAACAAATCGTAATGCCCTTTCAGACAGAGGCGCCCCCTGCTATGTGCCCCTTTCTCTTGTACAGTGAACCCTATCTGATGGGGGTACCGACATTATCCCCCAACGACAGTTTCCCCAGTGACATTTTCCCCACCGACATTTTCCCCCACAACAGTTAATTTAATGAGTAGATTTTTTTTGGTGATAATGTATTGTTTGAAAGTTCAGTTTTGTCTAAATCGTTCTGAATTAAATATTTTTAATTTATAGTTCAGTTCTGTCTAAATCGTTATGAATTAAATATTTTCAATTCAAATTTGAATGTATAGTAATCTATCGGAAAATATCGGCAGTGTTGATGAAGTGATCAAATAATAATATCAAATTTTTGCCGCTTTCATGCAGCGGGAATTTTTTATCACTTTTCATACATTGGCATATAATCTTAAGTTACGATTCGAATAAATAACTTTTAAGTGCAAACTTAAAAAAAAATCAAGGTGGGGAAATGAACGCAACTGCGATTGTCGGCAGATCGTAATTATTACAGCACATAATATTAGGGTGGGGAAAATGTCGCCTGGGGAAAATGTCGCCTGGGGAAAATGCCGTGTGGGGATACTGTCGTGGGGGAAAAATGTCGCTGGGGAAAATGTCGTTGAGGGATAATGTCATGGACTCTATCTGATGTGCCCTTGTGACTTCAACACCAGCCAGCCCTTAACATATCCTGGTTTGGGGGTCTGACATCCTTGTAAATTATGGACATGTGAGTCTGAGCATAACACGGGGAGAACAGTCGTACGTACATTAACAATTAACAAGCTGTTCTAGATTGCAGCCAAATGTAACATTCACAAATGCAAGACAATGTAGTAAAATCTCCAATATTCACTAAAAGTAGTTGGATTTGCCCTTACAAAATCTTAGTACTAAAATGCTCTAGGAAGAATCTCCAAGTTTGTAATAAGATCCTGTTGTGGTTGAAACTCAGTCAGCTGGTACTGATGCGGAGAAGAACTGGGTCAGACATGGTATAAACAAGTGGTTACATTAGTGGTCTGCTCTCAAAGATTCTCCAGAGCTGGAAACCTGCCAAACTCTGGGTTTACTGACCTGAAAACTCCATCAAACTTCCAGGCTAAACAAAATTTAACAG
>JAVTVY010000885.1:0-36793 GCA_036873755.1 Hanleya hanleyi
TTCTTTAATCCCCTACTGGCGTACGATACTACTCTCTCAATCCCATCCTGCAATTGGTACAGGACTGCACCCAAGCCATCCGCGCTAGCATCAACATGTAGTATGAAAGGAAGGGTGTAGTCCGCATATGCCAATATGGGCGATGTAGTCAAGGCAATAATTACCTGGTCAAAAGCCTCTTGATGCTCCGACTGCCAACACCATTTCACACTAGGTCTGGACTTGTGTTTACCTTTACACTTCTTCAGCTGGTCCACAAGTAAATCATTCAAACATCTCACAATCTTGGCATAACTCGGCACAAACCTTCGGTAATAACCGGCGAAACCTAAAAACTTACGGACGTCGTCCACGTTCCTTGGTGTCGGCCATTGCCTCAGAGCCTCGACTTTACTCGGATCAGCCTCGATGCCGTGTTCAGAGACTATGTGTCCCAAATATTTTACCTTGTGTAAAAAGAATTCGCATTTGTCTGGCCGGAGTTTCAAACCGTGTTGCTTCAAGCGTTGAAATACATGTTCAAGACGCTCTATGTGCTCTTCAAAGGTTTTCGAGTATATGATGTCATCGATGTAAATCAGACATTCACGCAGATTCAAGTCGTTTAACGCAACCTCCATCAGGCGCTGGAACGTCGCAGGCGCGTTGGTCAAACCGAAAGGCATGCGGTTACATTTGTAGAAACCAAGAGGCCCTACGGTGAATGCGGTTTTCTGTTTATCCTCTTCCACGAGCTCCACCTGCCAATAACCAGACCTTAAATCCAACTTTGTGAACCATTTCGATCCAGCCAAACAATCGAGAGTCTCGTCAATTCTCGGAAGCGCATACGAGTCGCGCATGGTCCTAAGGTTCAGCTTACGAAAATCGATGCAGAATCGTAGCGAATTGTCAGGCTTACGAACGAGAATGACGTTTGACGAATAAGGGCTGCTGGATTCTCGGATAGCACCGCAGGCTAGCATCTCTTTCAGGTGAGTTCGGACCTCGTCGAAAAGTGCAGGAGGAATGCGCTTATGGGGATCCTTGAATGGCGTGTTATCAGTGAGTTTGATGGCATGCTTTACAGTAGATGTGTGACCTAGATCTAGTAGACCTGTTGACATGATGGAAGTCCATTGGCCCAGCATCTGTTCTGCAACCTCTCGTTGACCTAGTGTGAGTGGACTATCTCCAAAATTAACTCCTAACTCCCTTAAAGACCGATATGCAGAGCGTCCGTCTTCATTTCGGACTCTGTCTGGCGAGGTTGAGTTTGAAGAGTCGATGATAGAGGCCGTATGTAAATTACATAATTTTGTTTTCGGTGGAATAATCACAGATTGTACAGACAAATTACAAATTCTCACACTTACACAAGCTGTGGACACTGCGAGTCCAAGTTAACAAGTTGTGGAGATATCACTAAACCACCCATCAGTCCAGTGTTCCCCTGTTCAGCAACAGTACCGTTTGACAACCGTTTGGTGGGTTATGCAACACACCCCTAACCGTATCTATCTCATTGGATTTGACTATCAGGTGATGTGTATTCGTAGCCAATACCACTTTTCTAGAACCCGGAACACTCAACTCCACCTCAATATATCCATGGTAGGAGAGAGATGCTCCCGAGGCACCACTAATTTGAAGGTTGAAATCATTAATTGAATGTAATATTAAATGCCCTAACTTCCGGTCATAGAAATTCTTACCTATGGTCGTAACCATGGATCCCGTATCCACTAAACAGGGGCATTCCACACCTTTGATAATTAATACGGACTCGTTCGGTTCTCCAACCAGTTTAGTTTTTTGTATTTCAGGGCCTTTCTCATCTTGACCTCCACCCAGCCCAACACTGGAGGTCAACGGAAGTTTAAAGCAGGCGTCTCGTCAGAATCATTTGGCTTGCCAGCTAACGACTCTGGTTGGGAACTACTTTTTAGCTCAGTTTCGTCCGACCTATTTCTAAAGTTTCTACCACGTCCTCTAGTGTAAGGGCGATAACTTTTGTCAAATTTACTTTCTAAGCTAGCCAGCCTATCTAGAACCTGTGAAAGAGGGTCAGACTGAGTAGTTCCTGGAAGATGTTGCTGCTGCTTCTCTTCCAAACGCTTAAGGCGATCACATAATTCTTTTAGATGAGAGTGTATATTCTGGTTAGCGGTTTCAGGTTCAGCAGTCACATGAAGTTGTTGTAGTTTTTTTCCTTTTGTAACTTTATCACAATCGGATAACTCTAGCTCAACACAATGCACTTCCCTCAATAGCGTGTCAAAATCTGTTTCCACATCATATTTGTGCCTGGTCGCAGATTTTAGACGTTCACTACATAAACCTGTCCAAAACTTATTTCTCAACATTCTCCCGGCTATTCTACCCCTTACAGATCCTTTTTCAACAGCGATCTGTAATAAATCTTCGAGCCGACAAGCCCAACTAGCTACAGATTCATTTGGCTTTTGTTGTTCTGTGTAAAAGCTTTGTACAATTGCCTCACCTGTTGCAACCGTACCAAATGCACCCTCTAACTTATTTACAATAGCTTCTACAGTAGCATGTTCTCCTAAATGGAGGCATGCCTTACAGCTTCCCCCTTAAGGGATTTTCGAACTGCCTGCAATATCACGGGGGTTGGGTAAACTTTATCTCGGACCAAACACTTGACCTCAAATTGCCAAAGGTCAAAAGAAGATTCTCCCTTCGGTGTTGGATCGGCTCCCGAAAAGAAAGTTATCTTCGGCACGTTAACAGGGGCTATATTACCCTTAACAGGAAGTGGCAAATATGGACCCGGCTTACCTGGAGAACCAAATCCTACAGCGGAGGATATATTATATCTACCGGATTTATTGAGATAATCCACCATTTGCTGTTCATCCATATCAGATATTGGTCGAGATTCCATTTCCTTCTCCATGTCCGATCCATCTTTTCCGTCTCCCCAGCCGTGTGCCATCATGGTACTCTTTACTGAAACTCAAATCTATGTCCTATTTCTTAATCACGGTTAGACACGTTAGTACAATCAGTAATCGTCAACCCCACACAATCAGTTTAGTTTACGACAGACTGGCTATGAAAGATGAGTGGAATTTGGCGTGGTGGTAAATGATGGGCAATGAGAGGAATTTGGCGTAGTGGTAAATGACCGGCTATTAGCGACGAGTGTATTCCGACAGCGCAGTAACGTTCCGTCGCGTAAACCGCGTGTATATCGGGTGAATGTGTGCGAGAGGGATATCAGCGAATACCGACATGAACCAACCAGCCTAGAGCTAGTTAAGTAATCCTAGAAATTACCTAGAAATAACAACGGGCTAAGGAATGTACGGCGGTTGATAGCAAAAATATTAACCTATGAACATTTAAATATATACGATGGATTTTTTTTTTTTTTTTTTTTTTTACTTTGTTTTTCAGCAGAATGATCAATACATGTCAATAATACAGTATGTAAATATTCTCACACCTTTCTCTTGCCATGCGCGCATACACTCAGAATATGATAATTGTCCTTCTCCGTGAATGTCATTTCACTGTTCTTTTATTTCGCGATTTAATCCAGGTACAAGTCCGACGCGACCGAAATAGATATCCAGATCGTCAACCTCGCTGGCCAGGGTAAGATCAACACAAGATATCATATAAAGTGCACAATCGGTACCGGAACAGATCAGGAACAGAATTTGTCGAAATAACAAACCACAGAGACAGCTGACGTAATGGCATTCATCTACCGTTGAACGGGTACAACCAGGCAATGGAAATGGCACCAAGTTTAGCGGTCGTCAAGGAATTTTACATCAAGAACCAACTCTCAGCTTTTCTGGAGCAGTATACCAGAAACCTGCATTCGCTTCCCGTCCCCCATCGGGCGCCAGTTTGTCACGGGATTAATTTCGAGAGACGGGACAAACACAGTTTTGCCGATGTTGTATCTTTATTATGCCATTAGGCCACCACTTGGTTCTGAAGGAAAACATATACATTCGATTAGAGTGTATTTCCAACAACCCGTCAGCCGGACACACCGTGAAAGCATGTGCCGTACATATATAAATTACCGTATCAATCTTTAAACATTATATTTATAGCAATATTCAAAAATACAACACCAGTCATTTAATCCCCAAAATAACCCCCCAGAGTGCATACAGAAAATATTCACTAATTCACCTTTAGATGCGATAATATTACCGTATTAGCGCAATCAACAATTCACTCGCTTTATATTATTTCATTTACGATACCAGCATTATATTTACTATAATAGCGTAATAAGACCTACATACCTGAAGGAAAACATATACATTCGATTAGAGTGTATTTCCAACAACCCGTCAGCCAGACACACCGTGGAAGCATGTGCCGAGACGATCAGCTGTGGGTCAGATTTATACCATACTGTTGCGTAATGTGTAGTCGTGCCAGGTAGCGGTGTAGAGTCGCGACAAGCGTGCGGCGCATATGAATCAACGAACGAGCGAATATGAATAGAAGCGTAAGCGAGCGGTTGGGTGAACGCATGAATGAATGAATGGATGAATGAACGACCAAGTGAATGAAATGGGCACTCCTGGTTAGAACCTTCCGTTAGTCAAGTACCGGTACATTAGAATATATTAGAATATAGTATTAGCGTGCATGTACAGGAGCAAAGACAGTTCATTGAAAAACAAATTTATTTGCAGCTAAATCGACTGGACAGGTTGATGAGTAACTTGAATTACATCAGTGACATGGCAACCTTGAAAGGGATACTTCGTTAACACAATACTTTCTGAATTTCTGCTTTTTCCATATTCCAGATGAAATTTTGGCAGTAGCATTATCTAGTAATATAAACAGAACTATAATACTTGATAATGCTTATGGGGTACTTAGTGAAACATCATTTAAAATAGAGAAGTAGAAATGCAGCAGAAAGTCATGTGTTTTTGAACTAAACTACCTGTGAATGGCATAGCCTTATAGTATGGACCGTCCTACGAAGAGCCAATTACTGACTGATGCAGCAACATCAACATTTTCTCAGACGGCAGATTTTGAGACCGAAAACGAGGCTGGGTCATCTGAGACAGTCACATGGTTGTGTATGCAGATTGGGATGGCTCCTATAAGTAGTGATCCAATGAGAATTCTCCTCCTAATTTAAAATGGTGCAGGTCGAATGACCAATCACTGGAGGGGAGACAGCTGAAACCGTATCTTGATTTTCAGAGAGTTCTACAGTCTATCTAAGAATGGCATTCAAAATGGAGATATTTTTTTCTCTCATGATTTATGACTTTCAAATTCTAGATTGATCTTGGGCCAGACTATTATTTCAATGTAGACATCTAGTTTAGCATTAAAAACATTGAAACCCAGAGCAGTCTGTATTTAAAGATTTCTTCATTAAGATTTCTCCTTAGGCAAGTTTAATTGTACGTAAGAGCAAATTTGAATGTTGTTTCATTTTGTTTCCCTATCTGTCTTACAGTATTATTACTAGCCTACATGAATGGAAATGGTAACCTGTGTCGGGCGTTAGTGAGAGCAGGCGTCCAGTTAGGAAATGTAAATAAACAAGGAATCAGTATTTTTAATGCTCCCGTGGCAACCAAGCAGCTACTATTTAAACTATTAGGTAAGTGTGTTTATAATTCACAAATGAAATGACTGCTAACTGCAATTTTTTTTACATTATTTATAGAGGCAGAATTTGCATCATTTGACATTTGAGTATTAAAAAAAAGTCTAGTTTTACATTATCCTACAGATACTGAAGGACAGAAATAGTTTCATCATTTCATTATTTTCCTGAGGAAACACTAAGTAAGACTTATCATGGTTATTGTGACTTCTAAGTTTAAACTATGATGTGCTCATTGAAATTCAGCTGGACTATTTCTATAAACAATGATTTATCTGAAGAATCTAGGACTTTGCATTATTTCTTAATTCTCTTACCATTTTTCCTATCATTTACTATTTGTTTTTTTTGTTTTGTTCCTTATAGACATGTTATCCAAAGAGCCACCGTGGAATGAAGGTGAACACTGCCTGGAGTGTACAGTCAAGTTTGGTTTAAAGACGAGAAAACATCACTGGTAGGTATCTAGCTAGTACTTAATGGAGGCAGAGTTATCACCACATTGGTTGATGCTCTATTTCTCAAAGATTGTTAAAAATTAATATCTTTAAATTGTAGCATGAGAAGCTCACCTTCACAATAAAGAAAATGCAGTTCTCTCATTCACGGCCCTGCCTCTGTAACCAGCCCTGTCAATTCAGGAAATCGGCCTCTTTAAAAATGTCATGATATTAACATAATTCCCATTCAACACCATGTTAAAAATTGCTGACGTGAATTATATTCACCTCAGCAATTACTAATTGCCATGGTGAATTGACAGGGCTGTGTAATTGAAGACATTTTTGCAGATATTCAAAGCTAACCACATTTTATTCTCCAAATTAATGCATTATATCATTATGTATGTACATTGCCATTGCAACAGTCTATTTCTGAAAATGTCTATTAAAATGACTATTTGATAGTTGGGAGACATTTGGCTGCAGTTTGTAACCATTGTATCAAGCATGATAGAACTTAAAAACATGATATCTCATATAGTTCCCAGCTTCTGAACACAGAGTCATGGGCTGTTTAAATCAGGCTTGCGTTGATTAGTTTGTTCATTTGTTGAGGTTTGTTCGTTACAATAGGATATTTATCTGTTTTCATTTTTTCCTTTCCAGCCGTCACTGTGGTCGTCTCCTATGCGCTAAGTGCTCAGCCAGAGATATCCCCATTGTCAAGTTTAACCTGAGTAAGCCAGTCCGTGTCTGTGATATTTGCTTCGATGTGCTGACTGTGGGCGCCGGTGTGTTTTAAATAGATCTGCAAACTTTTGGCGTATTGGTGCATTACTACATCTATTGGTGATGCGAACCATTACTTATGGAGTGTGCCATTATGATTAATGTAAACTGAAACAAATTCAATCATACATTGGCCCCAAGGGCATTTCATAAAATAATCTTTTCATATTGTAATCAGCGATTATCATTGATGGGCATTCCGGAGAAATTGATTTTGTTAATAGTATAAAACCGGAGGATGTATTCCACATCTTGATGCTGTGATGCTGCTATTTGTTTATGTACTTCCAGTAAAGTACACTGAGAGTGTATGTTAATTACGTGATATGAACAGTTGCTGGTGGGATCATACACATGTGTAGATGAATATTAACATCACCTCAACTGTGACAGTTCATTATCTAACTTCCTCGTATTTCATATTCGCAAACTATGAACAGTACCAGGAAAGTTTTGAAACAAGAAGCAAAGAGTATTCTTAGATAAAGTGCTACCATAATTTAGTTAATTTCTGGACTGGAAAGGTTTGTTCATGGCTTTTGTTCTTGTCACCATGCTGAGAAAGATCATGTAGAACTTCATTCCAACTAGCAGAGAATGAATGGTGTGTAATGTACTCCAACCAACAAACTGAGAATGACCTATTTCAACAAAGTTTATATACAATGTGTTAATGTCAACAGGCTAAGAATAACCTATGTCGGCAGAGTTTATAAACAATGTGTTAATGTCAATACGCTGAGAATGACCTACATGTATGTCGACAGAGTTTATAAACAATGTGTTAATGTCAATAAGCTGAAAATGACCACTGTTGACAGAGTTTATAATCAATGTGTTAACACCAGCAACCTAAGAATGACCTCTGTTTAATAACAGAGTTCATAAACAATGTCAATAAGCTGAGAATGATCCACGTATTCCAAAGAAGCTGAGAATGAACAAACTAGCCATGGCAGCAAAGGGAAAATGATTAATATAAATATGTCAACTGAAATTGTTAGGAAATATAAAAAGAGCCCCAAATGTCGAACTTTCCAGGGAGGAGGGAACTCCTGACCCTGCTTGAAGGACAATCAATCCTATGTTCTCTCCCATGGGCAGTTTCGGTTATTGTATATACCTTCCCATCTTGGCTAGCCCGCCCGGGGTACATTGTGAATCCCCATATGCTCCCTTGTCCGACATGGCCAGTGTAAGTCTTAGATTTGCACAGTGTCACATGGTGAAAATTTGAACCTTGTGTTTGAATACATTGTCATGCATTCTGATCAGAGCCTGTTACATTCATTTAATCAATCAGGTTTGCCATTCGTCTTAGATTGACTGTTTCAGCCAAGGCTATCTTATCTGCTGGCATATCCCATTATCCAAAATAACATTTTCCAAATTTGAAGTTTATGTTTATTGAATAGTTTTGAGCTGTTGACTGTTTTTGTTCACGATACTGTGAAACATGTTATCTTTACTGCATCAAATTTTTTCGATTTCTTGATCTGTTTAAAGATTTTGAGGTATAATCATTTTCTGATGTTCAAATACCAACCATTACACATACCACTTCATTAAATTTGTATACTTGTACGTGCAATAAAATCTTCGCCAATCTTTCCACTCGAGAGAAAAGCAGAAAGTTAATGCATGTGACAATAACATGCTTTATGACATTACATGAACTTGCAGGTGATCAAGCCAGATTAATGGGGGAATATTAAGTGAGTGACTCAGATTTCTTAGTTTAATCTGCTTTGCATTCGTGAGATGATGAACAAAAAACTACAGACTTGGGCAAGGGGTCATCTGTGCAACGCGTTCATGTTGAAGAGTCCCCCGACTAGATGGAGATCGGGAGAATGTTGAGAATCTCCTAAAAGATGATCATGTGATATATGGAAATGTGATTCTGTATAACAATGTCACAGTGACATGCTGTGATGACTTGGTATCAACAATATGAATCGTTTGTAGTAGATTTACCTATTTCATTAATGCACATTGTTGAATTTGAACAAATTTTGCTCAAGTTTTATTGTCTAGAGCGGTACCAGATAATGGTTGCCTGTTGTATATTGACATCCCCTCCAAATGAGTCAAATTGAAATGAAATGAATATCCGGACAGAATATGTCGTGAAGAGTCATACAGTCAAGTGTTTAATGTATTTTCAGTATACAAATTAATCTTCAAAATATATATCCGAGTACTCGTACCTCACATATATCACTTGATGAAATTATATTGTGAATTTGGGGAATCCAATTTACATGTACACAATACAGGTAAGTCTAGTCAAGTCTTGTATGCCTCAATAATTGATTGTTTTTTTTATCTCATTTAAACTAAATGTTGGTATTGAAACATCATGAAGAGCTAACCAAGTTTCAAGTACATGTATGTGGAGGTGGGAGGGGTGAGAGTACATGTATGTGGAGGTGGGAGGGGTGAGAGTACATGGGGTGAGAGTACATGTATGTGGAGGTGGGAGGGGTGAGAGTACATTTTGTTTTTATCATTGCTAGAAAGAAATATAGTGTTCATAGTCTTGCTTGGATCTTTTCACAATGGATTAGATCATTTCAGTCCAGCATCTCAAGCAATTTGGTTATGTAACTTGTTTTAATGCCTCCCTAGTTTATTTTTTCCGAAACAATAAAAAAGTTTAGTGCTGTAACTACCATCTAACAAAAACATATTTGATTGAATAACCCTATTTCGAGGTAGAACACTGATCATATATTAACTTCCACAGTCAAAGTTATCTAGTAATTACTATTGAAAGAGGATGAATCTATTTTCTCAATTCTTATGTATAGTTTGGAATTTTATTTGTGGCATATTTTTGAAGATAATTGCTAGCTATTGATTTTATATTCTATTTCGATTGATGTTCTGCTTCTTTTGAGATTCGAGTTTCAAAATCCATGAACTTGCTTAATTTGTTTTGAACATGTACAATTCTGATGGTCACACAGAATAACAAAATGATTCATTTGTTGTTTGACGAACACAAGTGCTATGTCCTATGTTAAATTTGCATGATTTGCATGGTTATATATCTCCACAGTTTTAGTATATTTTATACTTTATTACATGTATAACATGTATTGCCCTAGATATGCATGACCTCAATATTATTGTACCTATATATTTTGTTCTTAAGTTGAACACTTTGATTTGTAAAACTTGTCATGTAAAAGTGTGTACTGTACGACATAAATAAGGGAGGAAGTCTGTCGAGACTACAGAAATATTTCATTCAACAATAGACCCATTTATATCCAATTTGTTTGGGTCAGTTCTGTGCAAGACTCAAACCCCTCTGTCAGAGTTTGGCACCAAATCGCCATTAGTACATACAGATGCTCTGAACCACTTGAACCCCTCAGTTTCCACAAAAGAGGAAGAGTGGAGTCTGTGCCATTCAGTAGATGAGTAGTAAATGTATGCAATCTAGACTGATCTCCGAAATTTCTTTTTTGTGGAAGCTAAGGCGGCTGTGACAGTGTGGTTTAGAGCACTTGCATTTACTGCTGGCAATTTGATGCCAAACTCCGAGTCCAGTCTCGCACTGGACTGGCCCAACCAGCACAAATATTTGGGCTTTACCAAGAAAGTGTCGTCTTAAAAATAATTAGACATTCATGTTACCAGGTTTCTAAGTGGCATCTAGGCCCAGAGACTCATTCCTTATAATTTGTAGTTTCAGATGCAAATTTGTTTATGATCCATTTAATTGTTCTGAATTTCTGTATTCTAGTTGCCAATTGGAGATTTTTGTGAACCGGTACTGAAGTTGAAAATTCGAGGGAAAAGCATAACGTTTTTTTTTAAAGAATTTTCCAAATGAAATGACTTAGCTGAAAGATGTGTATAAAAACTATCAGGTTTTGTTGTTCAGAACATGAAAATACTGAGCATTTCAAATGATCACACTGAATAAGCATTGTTTGGCTGTGTAACTATTTTATTCATTTACACAGGTGAATCGTATACTGTGTAAAAATGAAATAGTATACTCTGCCCAGCAAACTCATGTTCCAATGTTGAAGTGGTACACTGGCTTCCATATGGCTTTGCTGGAAAACTAAGTTTCATGTAGGGTCATATTCTCACATCAGTTGTAATCTCCTGCAGTCCAGGACCGTCGGTGGTTGAGTGGTCTAAGCGCTTCACTGGTGACCGCTAGCCTCATACCGCTGAACCGGCACAGGTTCGAGCGCAGCTGATCCATGTATGAAAGTTTGTCCGTTACTTGCCGACGGGCTGTGGTACTCCGGCTTCCTCCACCAACCAAACTGACTGAAACAAACTTGAGTGTGATATTAAGCCAAATTCCTCCCCCCCCCCCCCTGCAGTCCGTGCTACATGTAGCATTACTATGATACATGTAGCAGTACATTATGGCTGTGACTGAGGTATGTGACAATGATGTAATCCTAAAGCCCTATATATTATGCCATTCTGGATTCAGTTTTAAATTATGTTTTCACTTTATTCTTTCCTGCTTGCATTCCTAATGCCTAACCAATCCTCCCAGGTGTGTTCTCGATGTTATTCCAAATGAGCCAATCGAGTTTTAGGTGAATGAGATGAGCAAATAAATGACAAGGACATAGTACTCCAGAACTTAATTTAACTTTGTCCTGAATATATCTTATGATTCATTGATCATGTCTAGACTTCACAAGTGTTTTGTCTATATGATTCCAAGTGAGCCTGTTGATTTTAAGGTAAATAGGTTGATGGTCCGGATCATAGTACCCGAAACAGAATGTAGCTTGTCTTTATTGATTCTACATCGTCATGAACACAGAACATCGCACAACTTCACAGATAATGTGTTGTCCCTGTGATTCCAAAGAAGCATATTGATTTGAGATCAACAGGTCAAGATCACCTGAATCTACCTTAATCCGGACTGTCACTTGAACGATGATTCGCCAAACTGTTGAAAATTTCACAAAAAGCATTGTTAATGCGAGTTCTATTGATTTTGAGGTCAACAATTTGTAGGTAAAGGTCCTAACGCCTCGAAACTGTATCTAACCCTGTTCAGACTATCTTGAGCTACATGTATGACCCATTAAACTTCTCAAACTTCAGTGCTGAGTGCTCATAAGATTCCAGAAATGTCAATAGTTCAGGACTGTGAACCTGAATATAAAGGTGTCTGGACTTACCTTAAGTCATGATTCACCAAATTTCTTGAAACTGAACGTATGTGTTGTCCATGCAAGTCCAGACATATTTGGGTTTGACAGTAATTCTTCTTGGATTATTATCCATTTTATAGCATCACATGTTATTAAGGCTCTCTTAGATGGTGGGGCTTATGCGACTGGGTGGATACTGTGCAATTGGCTCTGCTTGCTTCCATATTTCTTCATGATCAGACCCCCGTTTTTTTCCTCACACTTTTGCAGTACAGTTTCTCATATGTTGGAACTATATCACATATTTATTGAAATGGTTTCACATAGGCATATTTTTTTGTCGAACACTTTTCAATTATTGTAATGTTATCAGAAAGACTGATCCTGAGATTATTTATCAAAATAAACTTCAATACCCTCTAAAACCAAATGTGTACTTATTATTCTGTGCTTCCCATTTTGTTACAGGGAAGTTATGGGAATGATTATGGTGATGTAGTTCGCTACCCACTCACTCGAAGTGACGTTCATGCAGCATTAAGTGAAACAGTCTGGCAGAAACAAACTTCAGATAAGATTGATGAGGGAGTAGTGTACATTCCTGATGTAATCATTCGCAAAATCATATTCTTATTCAACTTTGGTGGAACATGGAGGCAGAAATATTTCAACCTCCATCGACAGATGTAACCCTGAAAGCAAACCTCAGAGAATGACCATATGTGAAATCAGAAATACATTACTTTATCCGATGGACAGGTGCTCTTTCAGTGTGATTATATGTTCGAATCCACCTAGTTCAGCAAACTGGTGATTTGACTTCGCATCTGGAAAGCCGTGGTAGGGGAGTATTAGAAGAATCCCCTCAATTTTCAACGCTTCAATTTGACCAGTCTCTCCGTGAAAGTAGATGGTGTAACAAGTTAGATTGTGTCTGATGGGGATCATACTCACATCGTCTATGACACATATAACAACTCTGGGTCATGTTCTAACATATCACAGCTACCCAATAACTGCGCTGCATCACATGCTCTGGCCTTTGCAGATACGTTTGCCGGGTATATGCGGCTGACCAGATTGACCATGTGACACAGTTGCAAGCAACCTATATCATGAACAAGAAGCTTTGGAATATACCTGTTCTATCTCCATAACGAGCTGGGTGAATACTTCTGAAATGTGGATGCTGATCTCAGAGTGCACAAGGTCCACTAGATCCAACGGAATCGTCTGCGGGCCCAAAGACAAACTGTCCGGCTACCATAAACACACTCGTGCACTGATCTTGGCCAATGCGGGAGTTCGATTCAACCTGTTACCTTGTCTGCATCGGGGAGGATGGAAAGGAAGACCTGTAATGACAAACAAAGCAAATAAATACAATATTAATATATCATTCCATGAACAGGTATACGAGATTGATTGCGGTAGTGCACATTCCTTGAAAAGAAGATCCTTGATCTACAGATTACGTTTACCTTTACTCTTATAGTTACCTTTAAACATAAGTCCAATATAATAAAAAAAAACATATAATTATTCGCGAATAAATAATAACTACTTTGAAATACTAACATTATTCAAACTCGAAGGATATAAATAATAAAATACAGCTGTTTTGGACTGTTAAAATGATTTTAGGACGCCATATTCAGCACTTTTTCATTTTCTGCCTACTTTTCGATCCATTGGCAAATATATATGCACCTAGCCTATCCATCTTACCCAAAAGTTTGATGCTAAATAGCCAAATTATAACGAGCAACTAGGCGAGGGTTTTGCTAAGACTACCGTAAGACTAATATTATGTTTCCTGTTGGGGCAAAATTTCCCCCACATGGCGGTCCGTATTGCCCCTACCAGTGGGGAAAAACGGACCATCCATCAAAAAATGTGTTTGCCTCATAAACTAAGAAGTACCGGGTTAAAAAAAAAGCATTTTGCCGGTTTAATTTTAAATAATGAGTATGTATCTTTAAAATCCACCTGTTTCAATCATGGACATACTAGATAGAGCACAAGGGAGCGCTCAAAGTTAGGGGTTCCGTTTTGCCCCACCTTCCCCTACTCCAAGCAGTACAGCTAATCTGTCCTATACTAAAAGTTGTTATGTTTATATTTATTCATATTCTTATTTATAACCGTGCATTGTGTACGATCGAGTGAATTGACTGAATGATTAGAGGGGTGGCAGGAGGGGGGTGCTAAGAACCAGAAGTCGATCGCATAAAAGTAGTTCGATTCTGTCAATGCACTTCGGGGTTCGGCGAAAACGTGTATCAGGGGATGTAGCCATATACCCAAAGGAAGCGCCATAGGCCCTGTTCTCCATCAATTGGTGCTGGAAATTTTAGATTGACCAATGAAGCAGGCTCAAAGACGAAGCTCTTTAACGAGGAAGCTGATGAATATGGTAATAATATATTCAATGGATACTTAATGTATAGTAATCATGCTTCACAGCCAAACTTTGCTTGGTTGGTTTCAGTTTTTGTTGATATATGCACCGGACCCTTCGTTCACTAGTCCTTTAAGTAGATCCTCTGGGGGAGTAGCCCAGCCAACATCCATTTGGATAGGTCAAAATAGGCCAGCCAAGGTAAGCTCCTTCAACCTTTTTCGTCGCGGCACGATACTGGCATCGACGTCTGATAAGGGTCGGTAACGACAGCGGCCAGCAACAATGCCAATTCTGCGAGTGATTACATCGCTTCTATGATTAAATAGACATCTGAAGGGCTTCTCGCACACGGAACACTTCACCAACTGCGAATGGTCGTGTGCGGAAGTGACGTGCCTCTTAAGCAGGACTTGCATGTTTTTGACGGGGCTGATCAGCCCAGGCACTGGAAAAGGCCAACGAGTGTTTTTCACAGGGCCTAAATATCAGCCTGGTAAAAAGTAAGTTTTGATAATGTAGTTCAATTGAAATCCACCGCGCTGTGAGCAAATCAGCCCAGTTAATGGCTAATACCAGGCGTATCAAATCAGCCCGGTCTGATTTAGAATGCAAGGTCTGTTAAAACTTGTTGATCTCATAAATTCTTCCAGGCATGTGATAGGCTACACTGGTGGTTATGGGTACCCTTCTTGACAGGGTACTGGTCATCACTACACACTGGGGTCTGGGGTTGTCCAATAGCGGGTAATTCCCGAGACATCCAAGCTGTGTAAATGGATACAACAAATGGACCAAATTAACAGAAAAATTTCTAATCATACAAGATTAAAATGTTGATGGCCCAATCAGTTTTCCTTCACAGAAAGAGTAGGTATACAGTGCTCGAGGGCAGTGGGAATCAATGGATAGATATGAAGTCAGTCGATGTCTTTAGTGCAGCGGAGATTCCTGATAGATTCGACCTCTGGGGACCATTGAGAAGCACAAATCTATTTCGGCGCATCACAACTGTCGAAATTGCTGGTCAAGCAAGATAACCGTGTCATATACCGACAATGAATTTGAGTTTAAAAGAGGTCTTTTGCAAATCTGTAATCGTTCAGTGTTAGGTCAAGAACAAATGTATCGTATTCTGTTTTTTGTAAACACTCTTAAAAAGTGCTGCGGTGTCTAGGTATTTTTTTTTTGCTCCCTTTTTTATTTGAAATAAAAAATGAGATCAAGAAAGAACAGTGTGGTCCAAACCCGGAATATAAATTTTCCAACACTATTTCAACAGTTATCCTAAAATTTAATGTCATAATTAGCAAATCCAAGTTGAAAACTCTCATTTTGATCCACGGAGATTACTTTGCCAACAAATTGCGAAAAAAGTACTGACGCACTGGGAACAAAGTGACGCGTGCGTTGACCCGAGACACAAGACAATTTATGATGTGTCTAACGTTAGCAAGCCAAGTTATACGTTATGTTTATTTTCTAGTTCGGTCTATTGGTGGATGATCAGGCCCAGAATCCACAAGTGGACGAAAGGTTGAATTACAACACATATAAGGGTGTTCAATACTTCAACACTGGAATTCGCGAATCGCGATGGCAATGTAATCAATTTCAAGAATTCCGCGTCTCAAGGGATGGCTTGTCGTGCACAGTGGTATGGACTACCGCAATACAATTGCTCAGCTGATTCATCAGCGATTGACTGGTCCGCTCAACTGACTTTAGAACAACAAAAGTGTATACTAGTTATCTTGGCAGTATATTTCATAGAAAACGAACGGACCATATGATAAAAATGACTCCAATCGGGGTATAATGTGAGCCTACCTGTCAAAATACCTAAAACAGCTATAACTGTGTAGCTTATTTACGGAAAATTGAATCTTGACTGAGAGGAAATTGTGGTCACATCGCTTCTATGATTAAAAAGGCCCCTGATAGGCCACATGATTATTCATCTATCTCTGCCACTGCTCATCTGTATCCTCCACTCTGTCAGGAAAGGCCGAAGAACGTGTATTTTCGGTCATGTTCTGCACCACAGGATGGAAAACATGCACCAAGGGATGGAATGTCATGCCAAAGCACACAATGGATAGAGAACTGAATCTACGGAGTGGGCTTCAGCAACCCCATTCAACAGCGACTCGCTCCGCAGCCCGGCTCCAAGGACGAATCATCAAGCCCAGAGATCACGGCTTCACAGTCCACTCAGGTTCTGGCTACACAGACGTCAATGACACACAGTGGATGGGCAGGCACCTGGTGTAGTAACCCTCTTTCCCCATTACTGGATGCAGTGAATTATATGAGGTATATACAAGGCTGTGGGAGACTGTATGTACATGGATGTAGGAATGAAGTCAGCTGTCAACTAGTATAGGTAATATGTATGAATATCAATTCCTAGCATTAAGCCTGTGACTTGTGAGTGTAAGCGTGAATGACTGTCAACTCCTAGCTTTAAAATCCAGATATCCCACAGATTAGTTTCATATAAACTAGAATGAAAGTAACTCCGAAAAGTGAAGTCATTGTGATATTCTATATTTCGGTAAAGGTTATACCATCGTCAGGAATATACAGGTAGCAAGATTACAAGAGTATATACTCTTGTAATCTTGCTACCTGTATATTCCTAACGATGGTATAACCTTTACCGAAATATAGAATATCACAATGACTTCACTTTTCGGAGTTACTTTCATTCTAGTTCCTAGCTTTAAGCCGGTGAGTTATGTGTATAAGTAAATGTGTTGATAGGTAGACCCTAGCATTAAGCTGGCGGTCAACCAGTGTAGGTAATTGTATGAATATCAAGTCCTGGCCTTAAGCCTGTGACTTGTGAGTGTTAGAGTGAATGAGTGTCAACTCCTAGCCTTAAGCCAGTGAGTTGTGTGAAGAAGTAGATGTGCGCATGTGTAATTGTGAAGGATCTATGATTATTTCAATATAACTGCAAGCTCCTTCACAGGAAAAATAATATCGGCCGAGGCCAATTACAAGCGTCTGGTCCGTCATTCATAATTCAGCCGTCGTCCATTAGAGAATATCCGCGTCCATAATCCAAAGACCTATTCCATATTCCATATAACAGTATTAGCACCAAATTCAAAAAGACAATCATAGTATACATAAACATAGGTTTATTTCCTGCAAGAGAGAAGCGGTCAACAGTTTCAATGATGCCGGCAAGACATCATGATGTTCCAAAAATATCAAATCCGTATCGCTGATCAGTATTCTTAATCCATAATATTTTTTGTAAAGTCATCTAAAGAATGATGTATCTCAGTCACGCTTTGATTGTGCCTGTTCATATGAGTACCATGAGGATCTTGAAGTACATGGCTTCATACGGCCCCTAGCCCCGGGTTAAGCGGAATTAGACACAAGTTACGAAACGTAACGCCATAGATCTTGCACGCTACGCTCGTATTTTGCTATCAGCATGCGATATGTATCGCCAAATTTGAGAAACTTTGAGTGGAGGCGCTTGTGGTGTAGCCGTTTTATGAGTTTCTGCAACAATGTTTTGTGACGTTGATTAAAATCGTCACATTTAACACAGGATCTAGCAAATGCTACTAGGCGTGATATGTATACGCCATATGCAGGTCCCACTGGAATATTACTGTCCAGAAAGGGATAGTTTACGATGTCGAAATTGTAATCATTTCCCTATCGGCTGCAGCTATTACAACACATATAAGGGAACCTATACTATAATCTCCAGAGCTAAACCTGCACCTGGACTGTGCAATACGGTCGAAACAGGTAGAGATTAAGTTACAGTATGGCCTCGCTGTCAACGCTAGTCGCCTATACTTAAATTTCCAGAGCTAAATCCACACGACTGTGCAATACGGTCGAAGCAGGTAGAGATATAGGAATAGAGTAAATGCGGCCCGGACGTCTGTGCTATTTCTTCGACCTGGCTGCAGCGGCCTTCTGTATTCTTTCTTCGGTCTGGCTGCGGCGGCCTCTCGGGCCTGAATGGCGATGTTCTCACCCCCTAAATTCTATTCATCTCTCTGCCATATATAGGCCCTCCGCTCTTCTACGTATATAGTTTTAAAAAAACACGTCGAAAGTAGCAGCACCCTCTCTACATTTGGAGATAGAGTGCCGCTCTTCTGGGTGCGAGGTAGAAAATCTTACCACCGTCACTGGGTGTTTTCCAAGGTCCATGTTTTCAGGACTCCCTGATCAGCCTATCTGAACTTCCCTGGGAAAATATGACTGTGGAGGCTTAAACCATAATTCGGACCAGACTTAACCTGTAAATTTCAGCCGCCAACTCTCTTTAATAAATTTACACGATGACTTCAAAGCTCACTGACCACTTCAGGATTCCGCTTGGCTATCGCCACAAGAATGGGTTCCCCCTGACATCTAGCGAGGCGGGCTAGCCTACCATGGCCCTTTCACTGATCGTTTGGGGTAATTTAACGAGATTTGGAGGCATTGTCTGTCTACTGGATCATCGTAGTTCATTCTAGTAAGGTTCCAACGTTAAATTCACTCAAGTAATCCGCATTCATTTTGTTCACTTGAAGTTACTTTCGTTTTCGACTATGTCCAGAATATCAGCTGAGATTATTAAGGGGGAACCGCTATACGACTTCCGTTACACTTCGATTACGTAAGACGAACCAAATATGATCCACAGATGCCATTCATGGACCAGCAATGCACTCTGTGATGAATCATAATGGATTTTCGTTAGTGTAGTGTTAATACCCCAACCTCCCAACCGGTAATGGCAAACTTGGAATATCCATCAGAGCATCAACGTCAGATCCGCAACACATACCGTACCGGTACCAAACGAAAATAACATGCATGCGTGATGGGAAGATTGCTATAGATACAGCACTAGGATCACGGAGGAGTTTTTTAGAAATTTTATGCCAACTTTTACGTGGATTTGTAGAAGGGTGAAAATCAAGTGAATCATACCGCATCAGCAAAATCCTCTTTACCGTATGTGTGTTCCTGGCAGTGACAGCCATGCAAAGACGGAGATCCATCCAAACTGTTGACGGGACATGAGGCCCCTGTCGGACTCATCGATCCAGAGACATGACGTCATCCGGATAAACCCACGGTCTATAACATACTTGCAGGACACCTAGCCTAACTACTAATTAAACCCCATATTAAGGTGGTGGAAAAAGATGTCCGCGTATACTGACAAGAAGTCATGATCTCACAGTCCGATATTCTGACTGCATATCTGAAAACATCACAAGAACAAAAAGTTATCCCTGTGATGATTTGTATCTCAGCCACGCTTTTTTTAAAGCTGTTCATGTGGGCATTTTGAATTACATGACCATACCACCCCTAATACCGGCTTGACATAGGCCAGATAGGGATCCCTTATTGACCAAATGCTACAAACCCTCAATCTATTTCATCCCCTTGCTTATATAACTTAGATCCCATTACTTATATGTACGGACGTTTTAACGATCCAGCCCCCGTGAATCTAATGGCATCATCCGGGAAAATCCAACATCACATAGGGTCTATAGTCTAACGGGTCTCCTCAAAATTTGGATATTGGATTCACCAAGTATTTAATATGGGAAACTGGGAGGGATTTTGCCATATTATTGGGGCCGTACTCACAAAATATCGTCTTACATATTATTGTTGTACAAGTTTTGTTGTACAAACTGAAAGCGGACCAGAAGATAGTCCTGACTGCACGGGAAGAGTACCGTAGGTTATTGAGCGGTCAAAGCGAGAAAAAGTTGAAACTACAGTACTCGTTAACAGGCTGGACCTCATCAAGAACACGGTCGTTGAAACAATCCGCCATATTGACAGTAGTACCCTTCCCCAAGCAAAACAAGTACTGAAAAACCTCAGTTCGCAAGAAGTTCTAGCAAATCTCCGGAGTAAACTCGTCATAGTCCCAGCAGACAAAGCTCCAAGTAAATATTACTATTACCAAGTACTGGTTAAGGAACTGAGTATAAGCACAGCATCGCCGAATACGTCTAATTACTCCCAAACTTCATTTACTCTGAAAGATCAACCACAAAATGTCTTTGCCATTACCGAAACGATTTTAATCGTCACCAAACATTATTGCAGAAACTTGTAAAACAGGGCTATATCATCAAGCGCCTCCATACGAAGTTTCTTAAATTTGGCGATACATATCGCATGCTGATAGCAAAATACGAGCATAGCGTGCAAGATCTATGGCCTTTTTCGGCATTTTCCCCACCAACTTGGAATACGCACTTGATTGGCGTCGGGCCTAAAAGACTCTTATCAAACTTTTCCCTGATATAACTTGCACTCTTATCAACATTTTCCCTAAGCCCTTCTTACATTCTTACAGTGACACCACCCATCAATTCCTAGCTAAGCTTACATTTGCTCTTCGATATTTGTATTTAATACCGCTTAAGCTCGTGCCAGGATCCATTTGTGTTCATTCCAGTCAATTTGTATCCACATGAAAACTGCAGTCAGAAACTCCCGTAAAAGCTTCCCCATGTCACAAAATAACGTCATTCGTGGCATGACGTCAAATGACCAAATCTACCAATGTTTTAAATAACTGACATTATCATGGGATTCCTTGGGAATTGAGAATAATCATATTTGTATTGAGTTTATTTCTTTCAGAATCACAAGGCTGCATGTTCCATTCAATGAAATATTAAGCAGAAACTCCGCTCACTTTGCTTAAATTTAACAATAATATATACATATTTATTAATATATATATATATATATCTCGGACCGAGTGATACCAAAGACTAACAAAATGGAACTTCTGTCTTCCTCGCTTGGCCCTCAGCAGGAAGAGGGTAGACCATGGACTGGTTGGCCCGAGGTCAGGACAGTGTGCCTGGCTTGTCGTGATATGACTGAAAAAGGGTTGAAAGCAACGTTCAAATCCTACTCACTCAGTATAATAGATGAGTACGAGTAACAGGGTAAGTATATGTTTGCAAAAGGAAGTTTACGAAAGAAAGTTCGAGTAAAGCCGGTGTGATGCTGGGACTAACCTTGGAGAAATACCCATATGTGAAATATGGGAACAAAAATAGTTTTCTCACGCAGGCTCTCCTTCGTTGGGATAATGTGCTCCAATCCGCCTATCTTAGAAAACTGGTGATAGGCTTTGCATCCTCCAAAGCCATTACAGGAGACTATAGGAAGAATCCCCTCAACTTTCAAACCTTCAGTCTATCCAATCTCTCCGTGGATATAGAAAACGTAAAGAATCAATGATTAGCTGTGACGGAAATCAAACCCATTCCGTCTAAGTTTATATCATTTCCTGGTCATACTCGAAAACGCAGTTTAACAGGTACGTCAACGCCCCTTTGAAAATATAAGATTTTAGGGGATAACGTCGAAAATGGCATTTTATTGATCGACTATTCAAAAAGGTATATACTATGATCGACTGAAAGTAACCTTTGGAGCTTTATCATATACCTATGCGTGCTAAGGTAGTGATACACACTCGCGTTTTCTATTTCCGTATCACCCTAGTCGATATCTGTATCGCCCTACTCGGTAACCGGAACTACTTTCGCCAGTGACCTTGGCAACCTGTCGGGGGGAAAGCCCGTCAAGCCCGTTCTGTTCTATTAATAGAACTGAAAATTTCACACATGCTGATCCGTTCTGAAGGCTATTTCCAGATCAATACAAATGAATTTGCGATAATATATGCATATATACTGAACCTATTATGGGTCTGATTTTGGACTTCGTGACCGTCAATCTGAGCCTTGTTAACTTACGGTGGGCCGTACCCCACCAGATGATCACTGTGCGACAAAATCATTGAAAAATTCATCACATAGTGAGCAACAAGTTGCGACAATTAATTTTCGAAGTAACACTGAATGATGTAAAATTTCAACAAAATGAATCTAGCCGATTATGATAACATTCGTTTTATTCCAAGACTCAAAATCAAACATAGGCTTGTTACCCGGTGCTCGAAATTATTTCTTGATGGCGAATACAAATGAACGAAAGACAAACTCTGTGGCTCTACCCTGTGACCACGTTTTCAGTGACAAGAACTGTACGAAAGCATCAACACATGGCTACTCTGGCTCGTAATGTTGTTTAGTCTATATGTTGTAAGTCTGTTAAACGTTGAAAATAAACACGCCGGTCAATCCCCCTCCCCTCGGTTCGTCTTCGGTGAAGTGATAACCGGTGCTGCAAATCTTCATTTTCAGGCCGCCTTGATGGAGGCTGCACGCTCCCCGTCTGGCCATGGATTATCAGTGCAATTGCCCGTGCAAGCTCTGCTTGACTACGGCTTTATAGAAAACATTTGAATTCCAGGGACAGACAACCGATCCACAGTTATAAAATAGACAGCAATTCAATCACGTGTTTTCTTATTCAATTTTTTTTCGTGATCCGATTTAGATGTAATACGGCCATATAAACATTATGCAGCTGACAGCGTGAATAGGGCACAGTAAGTTTTCTGGGCAAACCGTAAATCCCACCCATTTCGTTCCTCCAAAAAGTTTCGTCTCGCCAAACCACTGATGAACTCTCCTTGCCGTGAATTTCAACAACTGCATCTTAGCCATCGGACATGCGTCCATCTATAAACGTACCTCTAATACAAGCGTCTAGTCCGTCATTCATAATTCAGCCGTCGTCCGCGTTCATAATCCAAAGACCTATTCCATATCCACATAACAGTATTAGCACCAAATTCAAAAAAGACAATCATAGTATACATAAACATAGGCTAGTTTCCTGCAAGAGAGAAGCGGTCAACAGTTTTCAGTGATGCCGACAAGACATCATGATGTTCCAAAAATATAAACTCCGTATCGCTGATCAGTATTCTTAATCCATAATAATCGTTCTAAAGTCGTTATCTAGAGAATGGTGTATCTCAATCACGCTTTGATTGTGACTGTTCATATGAGCACCATGAGGATCTTGAAGTACATGGGTTCATACGGCCCCTAGCTCCGGGTTAAGCGGAATTAGACACAAGTTACGAAACGTAACGCCATAGATCTTGCACGCTACGTTCGTATTTTGCTATCAGCATGCGATATGTATCGCCAAATTTGAGAAACTTTGAGTGGAGGCGCTTGGAGGAATAGCCCTGTTTTATAAGTTTCTGCAACAATGTTTTGTGACGTTGATTGAAATCGTTACAATTAACACAGGATCTAGCAAATGCTACTAGGCGAGATATGTATACGCCATATGCAGGTCCCACTGGAATATTACTGTCCAGAAAGGGATAGTTTACGATATCGAAATTGTAATCATCTCTTTTGTCATAAAGTCGACGAGAGAGAATGCCCGCTTCATTTTTGTAGAGATATAGATCTAAATATGATGTGCCTGTAGGGCTATCTGTAGTTTCCTTCAAATCCAGTGAAGGTGGATATATATCCTTCACTGCGTCATTTATATAGCGATTATCCACAGCGAGAAGATCGTCTATATAGCGCTTGGTGAATGAGAAGGAACGGGCTTTGAATGGATCGGTTTTTGTAAGCGCCTGCATATAGTCATATTCATAAGAGAACAGATACAGATCAGCCAACAGGGGTGCGCAATTAGTACCCATTGGAATACCTATATGCTGTTGATATATTGTGTTGCCAAATTTCACATAGATATTTTTAATGAGAAATTCAAGAAACTCTATAAACAAAGAAACATCCCATGAATGATATCTCTTGTATGTAGTAGAGCTAAAGAATGCTTTATGGCTTCCGACATTAATATATCTACGATCAGTTTTCTTGAACACAGATACTATTAATGAACTTAGACGGTCAATAAGGTCCTGATGAGGGATTGTAGTATAGAGAGTCGAGAAATCCCATGTGGATACATGTCTGTACGGTATGTGACCTTTAGCATCAAGTTCCTCCGTAAGACATTTTGAATTTTTTAATATCCACATACATTCAACGCCAGAGTTTTTAGAAATAGTGGCGCAATACCTTTCCCAAAATGCTTTTACCTCCTGAAGGGCCCTCGTCAATAGGGTTGAAAGAAGCTTGGTGGTGCAGCTTCTAGAACCAGCTATGAATCTAGCTTTGTATGGTGATTTATGCATTTTGGGAGTCCAGTATACTTTTGGTATGTCGTTATGATTGGTTGGAAGACGAATACCTCTTTCCCTGAGAAACGTTTTGTGATTGTTAAATAAATCTTCCAGAGTAACTGAAGTTTGGGAGTGAGTAGACGTATTTGATGATGATAGGTCTACACTCAATTCTTTAACCAGCACCTGGTAATAGTAATATTTACATATGAATATTATATTATTTGGAGCTTTGTCTGCTGGGACAATGAGGAATTTACTCTGAAGATTTGCAAGAACTTCTTGCGAATTGAGGTTTCTCAGTACTTGTTTTGCTTGGGGAAGAGTACTTCTGTCAATATGGCGGATTGTTTCAACGACCTTGCTTTTGGTGAGGTCCAGCCAATCAGCGAGTACTGTAGGTTCAACTTTTTCTCGCTTCGATCAATCAATAACGTACTGTTCCAATGCAGACAGGACTATCTTCTGGTCAGCCTTCAGATTTATTCTTTTCGGCTCTCTATATTTAAGTCCTTTCATCAGGAGTAATTTCAGGTCCTTATCACTCACTACATCAAGGTCACCAGTCACAACATGTTTGCATGGTGTATAGATAAAGGTTGACGATTCACAATCACAACTATAGCCTCCTGACGTGTATAAATTCCAGTCAAACTCCCTGACAGCATTGGAGTAATTGAATATTTTGGTGGCTATAGATTTAGTATACTTATATGAAATGCAAGGGGGTTCTGTGAACTTAAAATAGTTTGGTACAGCGTTGCGTACCTCTGGATCATTCAGGATTCGAGGTAAATTAATAATGTCCAGTCCTTTATCTAAGTAGTTGAGTTTCAAGAAAAGCCGATCTTGAGATGTTTCGATTATGTTCACTTGACGATACAACCGAAAATACGCTATATCTTGACATACTTTACTGCTTTTTGGTGATATTATATTTCCTGAAGACGCAGATTGTTGTATATCTATGGCTATTCGATCTAAAGCTCTCAGAGGTAACGCATACAGAACTGTACGTAAGCTATGTATACTATTGGGTGTGTTAGATAAACCCACTAAATAATAAAACACTGACCAACTGACTGTAAAATGTAATTCCTGAATCAAGAATCGTCTGTGACACTGTCGGAATCGCGTTGCTTGTCATTCTTTGAATTTCTCGGTTGGAGAAATTTCCGTACGCCTGCATAGATCCATCGTGTTTCGCAGTTTCAAAGACAGTTTGTTGAACAACACATCAAACAGTATATATGTATGTTTCAAATTCACCATTTCTGCAATCCTCGATGTCAAATATTGTGGGAGGTAATGTTCCAACCTGACTGTCTTTCTTCTCTCTTTCCCTTTTTGTTTATCCTGACCTAGTTTGTTTCATCGAGGCGTTTGTTTCATCGAGTGCCACGTGCGCGGATTTATTCAATTAGGTTAAATGAGCCTTACCACGTCACGTACAACATCTCGTTCTCGGAGTCTGATCGCCGCATCGACCTCGACCTGCGGTCTCGGTCGATACGGCGATCAGACTCCGAGAACTCGAGCTGATACAAAGTGCGAGAACAACACAGTATCAAGATAATATATATGTATCACATACGTGGAATCCTTAGCCCTCTTCCATGCATTCTCATATTGTCAAAGTTTGTAATCTCCTAAACAGTAGGATATATATAAACTGATTACATGAGAATGTATTCCAGGCGGAAAATGATCTCTAATGTGCCATGAATACAAAAAAGAATCCGGTCTGACCGCATGCTATGCAGATACGTTCACTGGGTATACGCAGCTGACCCTATTCCAAACCATGTGACACACCTGCCAGCAGCCTATATCGTGAACACGGACCCTCGAAATATTCCAGGCAAGTATTGTGAGGTGTTCTATATTCATATTGGGCGGGTTAACTCTTAGATTCAGTACGATCTTCGCCATTCAATTACTTTCGATTATCCCAGAATCTAAAAATAATCCGTGTTGGCGTCCAATACACGCTCGGGATGGAACCCTGTCTTGGATGGTATAGTTGGACTAGGTTTTCTTATCTTTTTCTTTATGGAGACCGGAGGTTTCCCAGATGACATCATGCCCTGGATCGTTCGGGGATTTACACATATATAACACAGCAGTTCCACAGACACAGAAGTTCTATCTGTAAACAAGATGTATGAATAGTTTGTCACACAAACTCATATGTACTTGTAATCCCTACCCCTCCAAACTTAATTGACTTAACGGAGTAAGACTGAAGATACGAATTTTCCATGTGGCATACCCTTATTAGGGGCTTCAGTGGCCCTCGACCTATGACTTAAATATTGATAGAGGTTTTCTTTTTTCAAGGTTAAAGTACATATATACATCCAAAGTTTGATCACAATCTGCATAATAGAATTGAAGATATCTCTCACAAATAATACAAGAACAGACAGAAAATAAAGTTTCTTGTCTGCCACGAGTATGTGATATACCTGAAATTGGAGCATAATCTGCCCCCCCTATGTGATTATATCATATTCAAAACAATGTTGCTTTATTCGACCGAAGTGACCTTGGCTTCGACTTTTTGACCTTGCAGTTAATATGTTTTGTGCTATGTTCCATGGCTACGTCTTTATAGTAAAACTGATTGATTGATTGATTGTTTATTCACCATATATAAATAAAGACAGAGGTATGTGAATAAATAAATATATGGCGGGAATAAAACCCCAGAGGGCTTGTTATATCCCATAAAATAAATATTGTTAGTGAGTATACCAGCTCGAAAATAAGACAATAGGAGTTGAAGATACTCTCAAATTTAAATATGTGAATTAACAATGGTGATGCACCCAGCTCTATAGTTGTTAACTAACTACATTTGAACTAAACTAAATATGTAAGATAGGGCTTTGTGAAATTGATAAGGTACACGTGTTTTACAAAGATTGAGAGAGATTTTTTATCAGAGATGTAGTTTGATTCAATAAAGTCTTCAAATTGGTCCTCAGAATAATAGTTGGACTGGTGTGAATTAATTTTTTCCCAGTGAACAAGTTCACATTCCGTATCGTCAGTTATATAGTTTGAGCTTTCTGAGTGATTTAGTTCTAGTGGATTAAAACACATATGTTCAAAACCGTCTAAAAGTCTTTCGTCGCGAGTGCAATCAACATCTATGTTTTCATTATAGAAGGGTAACTCACTAAGTAAATCCATGACTGAGTGAAGTGTGTAGTATGAAATCTATCCATTTGGTACAAAATTGAATGCTTTTAGAATTACGAACAATTGAAGGTAGCACGCAGACAATATAGAACGAGTAGTCACTGAAGAAACAAATAGAATGCATGAATATGAGGTTCCACAGATTGCACAATTTGCGATTGGCGCCATTGACATGAGTACAATTCAATTCAGTACAATACGACAAACCTTGAGACACAAGCATAAGAATAAAACGAAATAGCATGCATGCATGCATGAAACTGTAAAACAAGAGAGTATTTCGTGTTGAGCGTTGGTTTTTCGGACCCGCTCAATATTGAGAGCGACTTCAGATGACAATGTAGGCCCTACATGAGTTGTGGAATACAAAAGACTTGAGCGAGGAATAATTAGACTGCCCGCACATGCGGTGGGCCTACATGTACTTATCTCATACTGGTCAAGGTAGAGGCGGTTTTGTGGAACTAAGTTTTGAACTACTAAGTAAAAACAAGCATGTAGAACAATACAGGAGAAAAAGACATCACGCCAAACGGCGAAGGTTGCAAGATTGGTTGTGAATAAAAACGGTGTGCATACTAATCAGGGAATGGACTCCAGAATAAGAGAGAGAGAGAGAAAACAAAGAAGAGAGAGAAAGAGAGAAGGAAGAAACATTTCGGAAGATTGATTTCATTACATGAGGATTCGAGTTAGACAAATATGACTAGAAATATTTACATATATATAAAAGGACCGTGCTAATACAATCGAAATAATACTTCGAAATTCCTTGAGTCATATATTGCCGACTCTGCATGAACACGAGCATTAGTCGAACATATTTAAATATATTTTCACATGTAGGAAATGGACCGTGCTCATACAATCGGTTAATTTAGAATAAAGTTAAAGGGGATATGTATACACTATTTCGAAAGTCATATACTGACAGACGGAAACACCTCAAAATCAATACAAAAATTAAGATAGGAAAACACAAAAGCTGGATTCAGGTACATTGGTGTAGACGTCATCCAAACAGATCAAGGATGGGTGTCCGCCAAATGCCCCTGAACGAAAATCAGACAAACGTCTACTTACTCCCAAACAGCATTTACTCTGGAAGATCAACCACAAAACGTTTCTCAAGGAAAGAGCTTTTCTCTTCCAACCACTCATAGCGATATACCGAAAGTGTACTGGACTCCCAAAATGCATATATCACCATACAAAGCTAGATTCATAGCTGGTGACGAGGGCTCTCCAGGAGATAAAAAGCATTTTGGGAAATGTATTGCGCCACTATTTCTAAGAACTGCGGCATTGAATGCATGTGGATATTGAAAATCTCAAAATGTCGCACGGAAGAAATTGATGCTCAAGGTCACATACCGTACGACATGTATCCATATGGGATATCTCGACTCTATACTACAAGCCCTCACCTTATTGTCCGTCTTAGTTCATTAATAGTATCGGTGTTCAAGAAAACTGATCGCCGATATATTAATGTCAGAAGCCATAAATCACTCTTTAGCTCTACTACATACAAGGGATATAATTCATGGGATGTTTCTTTATTTATAGAGCTGCTCGAATTTCTCATTAATAATATCTGTGTGAAATTTGGCAATACAATATATCAACAGCATATAGGTATTCCAATGGGTACTAATTGTGCACCCCTTTTGGCTGACCTATGTATATTCTCTTATGAATACGACTATATGCAGACGCTTCAAAAACAGATTATTTCAAAGCCCGTTCCCTCTCGTTCACCAAACGCTATGTAGACGATCTTCTTGCTGTGGATAATTGCTATATAAATGACGCAGTGAAGGATATATATCCGCCTTCACTGGATTTGAAGGAAACTACAGATGGCTCTAGCGATACATCTTGCTTTGACCTATATATCTATAAAAATGAAGCGGGCGTTCCCTCTCGTCGACTTCACGACAAAAGAGATGATTACAATTTCGACATCGTAAAATATCCCTATCTGGACAGTAATATACCAGAGGGACTTGCATAAGGCGTATACATATCTCGCCTAGTAGCATTTGCTAGATCCTGTGTTAGATGTGACGATTTTAATCAACGTCATCAAACATTATTGCAGAAACTTGTAAAACAGGGCTATATCATCAAGCGGCTCCACACGAAGTTTCTTAAATTTGGCGATAAATATCGCATCCTCATAGCAAAATACCAGCGTAGCGTGCAAGATCTATGGACTTTTTTGGGCATTTTCCCCACCTTCTTCCATGCATTCTCATATTGTCAAAGTTTGTAATCTCCTAAACAGTAGGATATATATAAACTGATGACATGAGAATGTCTTCCAGGCGGAAAATGATCTCTAATGTGCTATGAATACAAAAAAAGAATCCGGTCTGACCGCATGCTATGCAGATACGTTCACGGGGTACACGCAGATGACCGTATTCCAAACCATGTGGCACAGCTGCCAGCAGCCTGTATCGTGAACATGGAACCTCGAAATATTTCAGGCAAGTATTGTGAGGTGTTCTATTTTCATATTGAGCGGGTTAACTCTTAGATTCAGTACGACCTTCTCCATTCAATTACTTTCGATTTTCCCAGAATCTAAAAATAATCCGTGTTGGCGTCCAATACACGCTCTGGAAGGAACCCTGTTTTGGATGGTATAGTTGGACTAGGTTTTATCTTATTTTTTTTTTACGGACACCGGAGGTGTCCCAGATGACGTCATGCCCTGGATCGTTCGGGGATTTACACATATATAACACAGCAGTTCCACAGACACAGACGTTCTATCTGTAAACAAGATGTATGAATAGTTTGTGTCACACGAACTCATGTACTTGTAATCCCTACCCCTCCAAACTTAATTCACTTAAAGGAGTAAGACTGAGGATACGAATTTTCCAGGTGACATACCCTTACCCAAATAATAGACAGAAGAACAGACAGAAAATAAATAGGAATTTCTTGTCTGTCACGAGTATGTGATATACCTGAAATTGGGGCATAATCTGCCCACCTATGTGATTATATATTATTCAAAACAATGTTGCCTTATTCGACCGAAGTGACCTTGGCTTCGACTTTTTGACCTTGCAGTTAATACGTTTTGTGCTATGTTCCATGGCTACGTCTTTATAGTAAAACTGACGGACGGAAACACCTCAAAATCAATACAAAAAGTAAGATAGGAAAACACAAAAGCTGGATTCAGGTACATTGGTGTAGACGTCATCCAAACAGATCAAGGAATCAATGTCAGTAGTATATAGAACACGGGAGAGCGCTAGTTGACCTTTGACCTCAGAAATTTGCATATCACGTGACAGAGGTCAAAGGTCATTGAGTGCACTTGAGTTGACCTGTATCCTTTCATCTTGTCTTTGACCTTGGATCATGTTTAGACATGTTAGGGTTGGGTTTTTTCCCCATCACGTGCGGTATGACGTCACTTCCGGTCTGGGTGAATGGGGCGTGACCTGTGAACATGATAGGACATGTACTGACCTGTCTGTGGGTTTTTTTCCTACAATGCCGTTCACCTTCGTGCTTTTTCGGTGAGGTGCGAAGGGTACGTCCGTGTCTTTTCGGTGAGAGGGAACATGATAGGCCATGTACTGTCTGTGGGGGTTTTCCCGCCAGAATTTCGCTGTCGTCTGCTTGGGGTTGTCACGTGCCGAACACCTGGCTCCCCGAATTGCAACATTGTTGCACGTTCGCAAGGATTGACCTATATCCGGGTCCTTTAGCAATACCATTGATGGGATGCGTGTACTAACTTGTATTTGGGGTTTTTCCATCACGGGGAGATCAGGTGATAGTTCAAGGTCATATTGAATGATAGGAATGCGTGTACTGACCTGTGCATCTGTGGTTTACATCTGGGGACTTATATCCGGGTCCTTTAGCTGTGTGTTCCGGGTACATCCGAGTTTACACGGGAACAGTCGGGTAGTTACGGAGGAAGACACGGAGGTGGCCGAAGATGTCACGGAGGTGCCCGAAGAGACACGGAGGTTACCGAAGATGTCACGGAGGTCACCGAAGAGACACGGAGGTGGCCGAAGATGTCACGGAGGTTACCGAAGAGACACGGAGGATACCGAAGATGTCACGGAGGTGCCCGAAAAGACACGGAGGTTACCGAAGATGTCACGGAGGTCACCGAAGAGACACGGAGGTGGCCGAAGATGTCACGGAGGTTACCGAAGAGACACGGAGGTTACCGAAGATGTCACGGAGGTGCCCGAAGAGACACGGAGGTTACCGAAGATGTTACGGAGGTCAAATTGCAAGTCATGGGTGGGTGTATGTAAAATGAGGATTTGTCTCGAAAATATAAAAAGCGGAACACGGACTTTACCTCTAAAATAGGGGAAAACCCCTATCAACTCTATCCCAAAGGGCTAATATCGGTCCCTGGCTTATCGGGTTCTGCCTGGAGTGGGTGTATGTAAAATTAGGATTTGTCCCGAAAATATAAAAAGCGGAACACGGACTTTACTGCTAAAATAGGGAAAAACTCTTATCAACCCTATCCCAAAGGGCTAATATCGGTCCCTGGCTTATCGGGTACTGCCTGGAGTGGGTGTATGTAAAATTAGGATTTGTCCCGAAAATATAAAAAGCGGAACACGGACTTTATCCCTAAACTAGGGGAAAACACCTATCAACCCTATCCAAAAGGGCTAATATCGGTCCCCGGGCTTATCGGGGCTTGGGTGCATGGGTGGGTGCATGTAAAATCAGAATTTTCCCCGAAAATATAAAAAACGGAACACGGACTTTACCCCTAAACTAGAGAAAACCCCCTATCAAGGGCGTATATTGACTCCTATTGACCTTTTGCCTCCAGTATAGAGTGCGTATATTCACTACCATCGACCTTTGACCTCAAAAATTTGCATATCGTGACCTTTGACAGCCAATCAGAAGCGAGTATTTTGGGTGTAGAGATGGACCATCCTTGGTCCGAATGCGTCGTGTGAGGTGTCATCTTGTAGCAGCGCCCGGCAACGCCAAGCTTAACGTTTCAACGCCCTGGTTAAATAGCTCAGAAGTTCTGATTTTTTAGATATTCCATGGTATTGTCACTAGTTCTTCGAAATGCAGTGACGCCCGTCAACGCTCGTAGTTACGCCTTAACGCTCTAACATAACGCCTTGACGCCATGATATAGACCGGATAGAGAACAACAACAAGGATGACACATGCGAGAACAACAACAACAAGGAGTTTTTTTTCATATAGTTTATTTTCCCCAATGTTACATCATACCCACGCTGGGGGAACCGCGTTGGGTATGTTTACAACTCAAGAAAACTCTTGTCCAATCACAGGCCGCCATTTGACACTGCATCTGTTATATTCCTTCTTGTCCGTTAGATGTATTTTCGGTTGCTCTTGTCTGTCGCCATTTCAGAAAGTTCCATCTTTGCTCGGTGTGACGTAAGCGTCGTCGGGCAGGCCTGGATATTCTTTGGGTAGCATGTCCTGAAACAGTTGTTTGCGCATTCTGATCGCATTTTCCAGGGCCTCGGTGGGTGGTAGTCCCATAGCCTCTTCCAAGTGACGCTTGGTCTTCATGATGGACCTGTGCGTGCGGTCGCCTTTCATTTCAAGCGGTAGTAAGGTATACTGTTCATAGATCGCCATGGCTGTTTTTCTGATGCGGGGGCGCATTTGGGTGTACGCCTGTTGTAAATTATCCTCTCCGGCGTCCTCGATCGCTGCAGCGTAAGTATTGATAGCTGCTGTCACAATACGATCCCAGAAGGTAGGTTCTGCATCACTTTCCACGGCATCACTTTCCACGGACGTAGGCTGACTATCTGAGGTCAAGCTCTCCGTATCACTAGATAGACTCTCAGCAATCTCTGTTTCGGTATCAGTCGATACACTCTCAGCAGTCTCTGTATCAGCATCCGCCTCAACGGACTCCTCGGAGTCTTAATCCCATGTATATTTTCCTGGTGTCGCATCATATCGTAATGTCTGGTGAACGTGCGTTCGCACTCAGAGCAAATATAAGCCATGTTGACGGTTGAGCGTCGACTGTGCGTGTTTTTGGAAATACGCTTGCTTTTATAGACAGTAACGCCAGTCAACGCTTAGCTTAATGCTTCAACACCCTGGTGAACTAGCTCAGAAGCCCTGATTTTCATGGAATTGCCACCAATACATCGAAATGCAGTGACCCCCGTCAACGCCCGTCGTTACGCCTTAACGCCCGTCTCAACGCCCGTCAACACCCGTCGTTACGCCTTAACGCCCGTCTCAATACCTTAACGCCCTATCTTTACGCCTTAACGCCCGTCTCAGCGCCTTAACGAGCGATATAGGGCTTTTGGAGGCCGATTAACCTTTGAACTCTGAGTGCACTTTCGGTCACGTGACCGGAAGTGACCTTTGACCAGGTGACCGGAAGTGACCAACCCGGATGTACCCGGATGTAAAAGTTCCCGGATGTTCAATTCACTTCGTCCACTGGAAAATCTCTCTCCTCGTGCAAATATCACACGCGGCCAAGGGTACACCTTCATGGCAGGTCAGGCATCGCTGGCGATGGTAGCGGAGATCTCCGGGCTCTCCCCTGGTTGAGATGTAACCCACACTGAAGAAAGCATCTATCATTCCCATAGTTATGGGCGGGTATCTTTTGGTAACTCGTTTGGGGAGTCGAGCGGGAACCGGCACCTTTTCGTCAATCTTCAACGATTGCTCGTCTGCCTTAGAATTGGCTGGCTTTTCCATTTGATCGGGTCCGGTACAGGTTGTGAGCAGGGCACAGGGTGCACCAGGTGTGGTGGTGGTGTCAGTTTCTATGGGAATGCATCTGAGAATGGAAAAACCCATGGAGGTCGATTCGCCGACGCGAATTGAAGAGCCGATGGAGATTGATCCTAGTGTTGAATGAGAGAAGTAAGAGCTTCGAGCTTCAGTATCATGGATTGCCCGAAGACGTTTAGGTTACACTGAACGAAGATTATTTTCTGAAATGATGGCTTCTGATTGGTCGCTAGGACGGTCACCTCCCCTCTAACTATAAATACGGAAACACGCATGTTAGATGTACATTTCTCACAACCTGTACCGGGCCCGATCAAATGAATAAGCCAGCCAATTCCAAGGCAGACCGGCAATCGTTGAAGATTGACGAAAAGGTGCCGGTTCCCGCTCGACTCCTGAAACGAGTTACCAAAATATACCCGCCCATAATTATGGAAATGATAGATGATTTCTTCAGTGTGGGTTACAGCTCAAACAGGGAAGAGCACGGAGATCTCCGCTACCATCGCCAGCGATGCCTGACCTGCCATGAAGGTGTACCCTTGGCCGCGTGTGATCTTTGCACGAGGAGAGAGGAGATTTTCCAGTGGCCGAAGTGAATTGAACATCCGAGCACTTTTACATCCGGGTACATCCGGGTTGGTCACTTCCGGTCACCTGGTCAAAGGTCACTTCCGGTCACGTGACCGAAAGTGCACTCAGAGTTCAAAGGTTAATCGGACTCCAAAAGCCCTTTAGCGCTCGTTAAGGCGCTGAGACGGGCGTTAAGGCGTAAAGATAGGGCGTTAAGGTATTGAGACGGGCGTTAAGGCGTAACGACGGGTGTTGACGGGCGTTAAGGCGTAACGACGGGCGTTGACGGGGGTCACTGCATTTCGATGTATTGGTGGCAATTCCATGAAAATCAGGGCTTCTGAGCTAGTTCACCAGGGCGTTGAAGCGTTAAGCTAAGCGTTGACGGGCGTTACTGTCTATAAAAGCAAGCGTATTTCCAAAAACACGCACAGTCGACGTTCAACCGTCAACATGGCTTATATTTGCTCTGAGTGCGAACGCACGTTCACCAGACATTACGATATGATGCGACACCAGAAAAATATACATGGGATTGAAGACTCCGAGGAGTCCGTTGAGGCGGATGCTGATACAGAAACTGCTGAGAGTGTATCGACTGATACCGAAACAGAGATTGCTGAGAGTCTATCTAGTGATATGGAGAGCTTGACCTCAGATAGTCAGCCTACGTCCGTGGAAAGTGATGCCGTGGAAAGTGATGCAGAACCTACCTTCTGGGATCGTATTGTGACAGCAGCTATCAATACTTACGCTGCAGCGATCGAGGACGCCGGAGAGGATAATTTACAACAGGCGTACACCCAAATGCGCCCCCGCATCAGGAAAACAGCCATGGGGATCTATGAACAGTATACCCTACTACCGCTTGAAATGAAAGGCGACCGCACGCACAGGTCCATCATGAAGACCAAGCGTCACTTGGAAGAGGCTATGGGACTACCACCCACCGAGGCCCTGGAAAATGCGATCAGAATGCGCAAACAACTGTTTCAGGACATGTTACCCGAAGAATATCCAGGCCTGCCCGACAACGCTTATGTCACACTGAGCAAAGATGGAACTTTCTGACATGGCGACAGACAAGAGCAACCGAAAATACATCTAACGGACAAGAAGGAATATAACAGATGCAGCGCCAAATGGCGGCCTCTGATTGGACAAGAGTTTTCTTGAGTTGTAAACATACCCAACGCGGTTCCCCCAGCGTGGGTATGATGTAACATTGGGGAAAATAAACTATATGAAAAAAACCTCCTTGTTGTTGTTGTCTCATGTGTCATCCTTGTTGTTGTTGTTCTCTCTCCGGTCTATATCATGGCGTCAAGGCGTTATGTTAGAGCGTTAAGGCGTAACTACGAGCGTTGACGGGCGTCACTGCATTTCGAAGAACTAGTGACAATTCCATGGAATATCTAAAAGATCAAAACTTCTGAGCTATTTCACCAGGGCGTTGAAGCGTGCGGGCGATGCTCACACGACGCATTCGGACCGTGGATGGTCCATCTCTACACCCAAAATACTCGCTTCTGATTGGCTGTCAAAGGTCACGATATGCAAATTTTTGAGGTCAAAGGTCAATGCTAGTGAATATACGCACTCTATACTGGAGGTCAAAGGTCAATGGGAGTCAATATACGCCCTTGATAGGGGTTTTCCCCTAGTTTAGGGGTAAAGTCCGTGTTCCGTTTTTTTATATTTTCGGGAAAAATCCTGATTTTACATGCACCC
>JAVTVY010000886.1:0-33193 GCA_036873755.1 Hanleya hanleyi
AACGTGATGTGGGGCATTGCTGCCTACGCTGCCTGCCATTCTCCGTAACACCACACGACTCGGGCAATGGGTGGGGTGATCATGCTGTCGGCGTGTTGAAGAAGCTTCCTGACGAAGTGCGTTTTGCCGGAGCCCGTCGGTCCTGCGATGACGCAAGTGAAGGGATGCTGCCACCGAGGGTCCATGGTTCGAGCTGTATGCGCTGTCGTGGTAACCCGCTCTTATAAATTTCGTACGAGTGAACTGGAGTGGTGGTGGTGGGTACAACGTCGGTCGTCGTTGTCTGTTCACTGTGAGTGATGATGGTGGTGGATATAACGTCGGTCGTCGTTGTCTGTTCAGTGTGAGGGATGAAAGCCGGTGGGTTTTCAGACGTAGTGGGTGTACTTGGTGTAGGTGTGGAGCTTGGTGTGGAGCTCGTTGTGGCTTGTACACGTGGTGTGGTGATGACTGGGCTCGTTTCGATCACGGAGGTGACTGGTGCTATCTGTAGACTGGTTTCACTGATGGCTGGTGTTCTCAGTTGGTTAAGTAACGTGCTGGCATAGGCTACGTCGTAAAACACACCTCCGTACAGCACACTCAGCAGGGTTAGCAATATCACCACAAAGCCCACTTGCGCTTTGCGCGTTTTGGGAGACGCTGTGTTCAGAGGCAGCTGCTGTTTGTCCATAGCACCGTGGTCGAACGTGGAATGAAGGATGACGGTAGTGGTGTCTGGCTTTATAGTCGTTTCACCTGGTTGGCCGCGACCCAGGAATTGAAGGAACTGGGCCATCCTTGCCATTTGACGAAATGAAACAGTTTGCCATGTCGACGTTCCGTTTTCAAAATCTGCTCCACCGTGTAGTAGTCTTGCTTTGTTTTTACGACAGGCTGTAATTCCATCTCGTAAAACGTCCCTAGCAACGGTTCTCCTTGAAAATCTTCCAGTTCATAGACTCGCTGCTGTTGGGGTAGGCGCCGTTTAATCAGGAAGTGCTCATCGCTCCAGTTGGGCAAGTAACTTTTCTCAAATTGACCTTTCACTTTACTGATCCGTACAGGGTCCCCGACCTTGTACACCGCCTTCGGCGTTCGCTGCGATTGCCTGGGGTACAAGACACGCCGGACTTGGGCTTCACTGCGTTGGGTCACGGTACTGGGGGCTCTCTCTATACTTCGATGATAGGCTCGATTGTAACCACTCACAAGTTTCGGGATAACATCGATGTACCGCCTTGTATTCTTATAGGTGAAATATTTATACATGCGGCCTTTGAATGTCCTGTTGAACCTTTCCACCACGGAAGCCCAGCTTGGTCTCGTTGTACGTATGGAAGAAAAACACCTTCTGGGCTTAAGAAACTGTTGGGCCAGTCTGTTGAGATTACGTTGCTGCTTTTCGTCAGTTTACAAAATATAGTGCAGTCTTGAAGATGTCTTTGAACGCCGCTATGAGATTCGCCCCCGTTTTCGTCCGGATAGGTACCACCCACGCATACTTCGATAGGATATCGATGCACGTCAAGATATACCGATTCCCATCGTTGTGTTTGGCAAAGGCGTTCATATCGACCAAATCCGCTTGCCACTGGGCATCTATTCCTTCCACGATGACCCGGTTCCGTAGAAAATGGCGACGGACAGATCGATGTAAGGTATAGGTGTCTTGTTTTCTTAACCAATCTCGGACTTGGGCACGTTGTATCCGCTGGGGTTTGGCCGCTCGATAGAGAGCCGACAATGCACTATAGGCCGCCGGACTGTCGGGACTGTAGTATAAGTTATCCAACACCTTCTTCCAGCGCTTCATGGTGACAAATGATGATGGATCCTGGCTCTATCGTTTATTTATAACGGGTATATATTGGGCCGGAGTTTCTTTCTGATTTTCTTCGTTGGCTTCCACAGTGTCCATGGTAAATGACCAGTCCAACTCGTCTGATGACCGCTTGATAAGCACTTGATCCACATCTGCCACGGCATCTTCCAATGCAGACCATAGATCAGGGTGAAGGGTAAAATGCGCTGTACCCCCATCTAGCCGAGCCAATTGAGCAAAGAAAGGGCCGCGTCGGATGTACACATCGTGACACAAGTGGATGAGGTCGCCGTCCAGTTCACCAGACAACACCCGTTTGAATTTGGTCCAGCCCTCCCAGGACAGACGAATGTGGGCCGGGCACGGTTGTGTAGGGTCCGCATCACAGATGTCTCCCACCTCCTCCATGATATCGACCGTATCCGCATAAACGTGCAGGAAAACCTCGGGGTCAAGCTGAGATACGCCAGTATTATATGCTCCGTCATGGTCAGTACGTGAGTGGTACCAGATTTGACTGTCTCTCGTATTTATAGGGAGAACCCCGTGAGATCAAAGGATCGGGTGGTCATGTCACTGGGCTGACTGAGTCTAGCCGGATAAACAATGGCATCGTCGTCTGGTTCATGGCTAGACATTTGTTCATTGGGTTCTGCCGCCGCTTCTCTCAGGGCACGAGCCCACTCCAACTCGTCTGATGACCGCTCGTCCGGTGTAAACAGCTGGTCCACGATGGGCACCACTTTCTCGAAGGCTGTCCACAGATCGGGGTCTAGGGTGAATCCTGGCGTAGGGTCTTGGTAGCGGCCCAGGCGTGGGGAGAAGGGTCCACGGTGTACGTAGATGGCATTGTCTATGTGGATGAGGTGTCCGTCGAGCTCGCCGCTCAACACCCGTTTAAATTTGGTCCAGCCGTCACGGTGTAGCGTGACCGTATTCGATACGGTCTCAGCGCGCGACCGGCAAACATCTCCACGGTCTTCCACGAGGGTGATTTTATCTTCATAGACGTGTAACCCCACCCGGGGTGTAAGGGGAAGGATGGCTCGTAGAACTGGTGACATGGTTGACCCAATGACGATCGGTGAATGACGCACACTGTGTCTGACCCTCGTATTTATAGTCAGGTGCCACTGTCAATGCCACAGCGGCAGGGTCAATAGGGCACAGGCCATGACTAGGCCAACCAGCCGTCGCTGATTCCGGCGTGAGCGCTCGTGGTCCATAGCCCGAGCATCAAGGATGGCTGTCATAGTCCAGTAGTGGTGAGTGATGGCACACCTCTCCATCTAGTGCACTCTGTGGAGGACCGCTTCTGTGAACTCGTTCAGGATCTGGCGTCGCCCCTTGTTGTCGTCGCCATCTGCAAACATGGACCGGACCACTGCTCGGTAACCCGTGAGTGAATTAACCACGGTGGCATGCTGTAAAATGCGAGTCGCATAGGGCTGGATCTCCGTCATGGCTCTGCAACCGTAGGAATGAAGGTGTAGGATCCAGAGAGACGTGTTTTATAGACCATGTCACACATGCGCGCCTAGACGTAGCTCTACGAGTGTAGTCCGTGATACGTACTATTCTGATGGGTTAGTGCAAAAAAGAGAGCGACAACAACACAGATCAATCCTTTTATTATGCGTGAATCGGGCGTAACCTGTGAACATGATAGGTATGCATCTACTAACCTGTCTGTGGGGGTTTTCCACAATGTCGCTCACCTTCGTGTCTTTTCGGGTACGTCCGTGTCCTTTCGGTAAAGTCCGTGTCTTTTCGGTGAAGTTCGTGTCTTTTCGGTGATGTCCGTGTCTTTTCGGTAAAGTCCGTGTCTTTTCGGTAACGTCCGTATCTTTTCGGGTATGTATGAGGGTCTTGAGGGGGGCGACTGTATGTGACGAGTTGTATGTGTTTTTCTCTGTGACGTCCGTGTCTATCATCCGGGGACTTCACGTCTGCGCCTGCATTGGGGTATGTATGAGGATCTTCATGCGCGCGCGCGCTGCGGATTCACCCACGCACTTCCGGATAACCCGCGCGCGCTGCGGCATCAGATCACCCCCGCGCGCGCGCTGCGGCCGGGGCGGGCCGGGCCGGGCCGGGAAAAACCCCGGATGTTGAACATCCGGATCCTACGTGTACGGGAAAAATTGGAACTCTTCTGTGTTCGAAGGTAGTTTTAGTGAAACCCGGAAGTGACGTCACAACCCACCAAACCACAACCATGAACCCCTAGTGGTGGGTTAAAACACACCCCCACGCATCACCAACATGCCTGCTTTCTATAGTACGGCCAGACTACGCATGCGCAGACTCTTGCACAAGGACGAACCATGAGTCGATACATTACAAACTCCACGAGAGCTTCAAAATAAGACCTCATACGACACCATAGGACCATTAGGGGCCCACCTAGGCCCCAAAACGTTCACCCCGTATGGACCTATACCTCCATAGTCATGCAGTATAGGCCTATAAGCCTACCCTATTTTTCTTGGTGAGACGAGAAAAACGAGACCCCACAACCCATAGTAAAGCTCACGAAAAAAAAATGACCATCCCCATACCCCATACAGCCATTTTCCCTTATATTGTATAATACAGACCCCTATTGTAGGGGTAAAGTCCGAGTTCCACTTTTTATAATTTCGGGAAAAAATCCTAAGTTTACATACACCCACCCCATTGACTTGATAGGCAGGCCCCGATAAGCCCGGGGACCGATATTAGCCCTTTTGGCTAGAGGTGATAGGGGTTTTCCCCTATTTTAGGGGTAAAGTCCGTATTCCGCTTTTTATATTTTCGGGAAAAAAATCCTAATTTTACATGCACCCACCCATGACTGAATGGCCCTCGAGGAGCGCTTCACTTTGACACCTCACTCGACCCATTCGGTCCACTAGGGACCCACCCCGGTCACAAAACGTCTATTCCCATACTCTTTTCAGGCATTCTCCGTATACATTAACATTGGAAGTCACTTGGTTGACATGGGACTACTTTCTGTCCGCGGAGGAATACAAAGGTTACAGGTTGCCGGAACTACTTTTGACCTCCACGTGACCTTGAGCTGGTGGCGCCCCCTGGCGCCCCAGAGGTGAAAAGCGATGGGGCGTCCCCTATACCTTTAACCTGGAAAAAAGGGGACCAAGAGTTACCTCCCTGGAAAACAATAATCGAGCGGGTTGCTACCTACTACTGACACGCGGTTGACCGCATGAGTTCTGGTTTAATCGGAACGCTTTTTGCTATCTCTTTAACCTAGGATGATAACTGGACAATTTTTGAGTTGATAAAGTTGACAAAGTTGTCCATCTAATTGAAGTTAATCTTTGGACAATATATTTGAACCGATAGCAGCGGCAGGTGCATGACGCGATATGAATTTGCCGTTCGTACTTCTTGCTCTTTTTCCTATATGCCCACAGTATAAATTAGATATTTGTAATTAAATTACAAATATATGCTGTGGGCATAGGAAAAAAATAAAATTCATATCGCGTCAATGCGCCTGCCGCTGCTATCTCGTCAAATAACTGGACTAATTTCTGAAATTTCAACGTTGTCATCAATGTAAGAATAATGGTCCTTTCTTGGAATAGGTGAATATATTGATGTATACTGACCGGGGAGCGGACAAAATGACAATGGACAAAATGGTAACGGACAAAATTGCAAATGGACAAAATGACAACTGGACAAAATAGCAAACGGACAAAATGGCAATTAGACAAAATGGCATTCGAACGAAATAGCAACGGACAAAATGGCAATATATTCTTTTAAGCTATGTTGATGCATTCTATGGGTACCGTATTATTTATTTTATTGTAATTCGGCCATGTTAACCATATATTCTGTTTCCCTTGGGGGGAAGGAACTTTTTGTACTAATGAGCCATACAACATATGTAGTTATATATTCAAGTAAACATTTATTGGTTGGTTGGTTTGATTGGGCACTCCATCGTATTACAATGGGCACAGGTCACACAGAGTATGCCGTGCAACCCGTTCCCCCACACCGCCCTACACATGCTCCCTCCTACCAATGATGCATAGCCATCGGTAATTCCCATTATATCTTCTTTACATCTGTATCCATATCATCTAATGTTGATCAGGTCCCATATAGAGTATGCTGTGCAACCCGTTCCCCCACACCGCCCTACACAAGCTCCCTCCTACCAATGATGCATAGCCATCGGTAATTCCCATTATATCTTCTTTACATCTGTATCCATATCATCTAATGTTGATCAGGTCCCATACAGAGTATGCTGTGCAACCCGTTCCCCCACACCGCCCTACACATGCTCCCTCATACATGATGCATAGCCATCGGTAATTCCCTATTATATCTTCTTTACGTATCCATATCATCTAACCTTGATAAGGTCCCCAGTCATCCCTCTATTTCTCTTAATCATCTCTATATATTCACCAATTATTTGACCATGTAGTGGCAGAGTTTGGACAGGGTTTGTACCACTGACCTCTCACTTTACTGCTGCCCTATTGAGGTCACAAACCTCCATTATCAGGACTTGACTACCAGCCAACATAGATTGGCCATTATACCTGTTTGGGCCAGAAATGGTCTGTGACATATATTAAAATGTTTCTATGATATTTGACTCTCAAATGTATCAAAACCACCTTTCCAAATTTTAATCGGAAAAAAATCTGGGCCAGTTTGATTGGTCACCTCAGAAATTTGCGTAATGGTTTCGGGCTGGATGACCCTATATCTGGTAGTCTTATCTCGAAAAAAATGGTGGGGAATGTATGCTGAATTTTCCATATGTGTGAGAGGAAAGGACAGGCTACCTGGTGTGGTGGGTCATTTGTGGCGGCGAGTATTATGGAATATAGTTTTCTCAAGACTTGCTCTGCCAATTTACTACATATTAAGTGAGGCAACTAATCAGTGGGTTGTGACCTTGACTCAGTTCAAGAGAAATTCTGACTAACAACAAGGACTGGCTTCACACCCCAATCCTTCAGAACCGTCATCCTCATCCAAGATGAACACGCGGATAGTCTCTCATGTTTGAAAAATTTGTGAGAGCTGTTGATTACTTGACTGGATTTTGTTTTGCGAGAGTAGTGTAGGAATGATGACACTCTCCAATATAACTCTCCATTGCGATCCCAGGAGAGCGATCAAAAGCTCACCTGGAGAAAAATTTGGGAGACTGATGGCGAATGAGAGCGATTTTTCTCCTTGAAATTGAGCGACTGCATGGAGGCGAGCCCGACAAGATTCCTTATTCCATCTCTTGAACCATTCTTTCCATGATTCTTACGAAGTACATGTAGGCTACCATTTGCAAACTGTCTGGTAATGAATGGGTCCATCCAAATCCGTCAGCAAAATAAGGAGAACCGTTGACATTAGAACCTTGATTTTTGGCATGAAGGTGCATTAGGGGACTGTTACCAGCAAGTTCTGAGCTGACCTACTTTTGATGAAAATTTCTGGTGATTTTTGATGAAAATCACTGGGGATTCTGACTTGGGCAATGCCCATCTTAATATAGGCAGGATTTCAACTGGGGCTCCAAGAGTTCAGTGTGCGTCCGAGTCCTAATGCCTACCCTAATATCTTCATTACTATCAGAGATATTCATCAATTTGGAGAGAGTGTCATATATGGCGTGATTTGTATAAACATGTCGTTAGTGTTTTCCCATGGAAAACAATGCAAAACAATAGATACGAGAGACATTTTCACGCCAACGTTGTCCTGGAGGGTGATTTATTATGTTATACTGATCATTTCACTTGAAGAATAAATGCATGAATTTGTAACCAGTAATTTCCCATTTTGATACAGTGGGCGGTCATGCGGTGACCATGAGGACTGTATTGTAAAGATACCTTGTATCTCAAAATAATATCCCAAATACTTCATAGAATGCATCAAGATATATATATTTTTTTGCCTATGGCCAGTTTGTCCTGTACCCATATTTACCATATCCAAGATGAAAAAAATAGAAAAAAGAACAGAAATGCTCCTAGTCCGTATCCGTCTCATGTAGTAGTAATGCAGTTAGGTATTTGTAATAATCCCCTTATTTCGCGCTTCTACAAATTTATTTTGCGGCATGTCCAATTTTGCCTTTTCCAAACGTTTGCACAAGGATTTAGGAACCAGTCACCTGATTAATTTGGTGTCGTAATGTTTCTTAGATTCCCATCTTCTGTTCTACGACGTATTGGATCGGGGAGTTTCACCGCCAGTGACAAGCAGCTTGGCCACCACCAGTGCCCAGGGGCAACGGAACAAGAAGAAGAAGAAGAACAACAACAACAACGCCTCGGTATACGGACGGAGGGAGAAGTAAAGAATCCGAGCCAGGCGTAGTATTCTAGTGACGGCATTTTCATTCATGCCAATTTATTCTCACGACCACGTGATCTCCTCTATTCCCATTGGTGGATTAAAACACATTCTAAAAAGGGCGATATTTTTTTGGGGCCAGAGTAATAAATGGGGCTAGGATTTATTTTGGGGTATAAAAAGTTATAGAGTGAAATTTGGCGAAACTGCCTTACCGTACACTTCTGTATTATTGTCCCCTCTTCATTCATCTTGTACCGCAATTCTGTTTCCCTGTAGACGAATGTACATTTATTAGGCATTTATTTATTTTATTACACATGGGTTAGTACAAGGAAATACAGTACAAGTACATTACCGTTCAATGATGACACGGGGTAGGATCGAACACGCCAACCACACACTCTGGACCATAGGCTTCCGCTCTACCGACTGAGCTATGCAAGCACGACACGAGGGAATTTGTTCGGAAGATATATTTAAACCTCGCACAGGGTTTCCGAAAGCAATCACAAAGAGGGTGAAACCATATATAGATCCGAAATTCTGATTGGATAGTGAACAGTTTGCACGCATGCGTATATGCATATGCATGACACAACGCCCTAATTAGTAAGTTTATGAATATTCATGATGTACATTGTCGACAGCATGCCGACGAGTGAAGAAGTCGATTTAATTGGGGTTGGACTGTTCCAAGGAGTAGGGCTGTCAGGTTTTGACTTCCCTCCATTACATGCCGTTGTTATAAATTCAACGTCGATTGGGTTTATTTTTCAATATTACTATTGTTTTTTCCGAGAGAGAGAAAAATCAAAATGATTAATTTGGGGAGGAATTATTGCTGGTTGGTGAGGTATTCCGTTATAGACATCAAACACAAACGATGAGGAAAGTGGACATAAAAGACGTGATAATACTGAACGGTGGACATGATACAAGAAATCGGAGAAGGATGAGTTCTGAACAGTTTTTATTGGCATACAGCATGATGAAAATTTATTCCAACAACATCGGTAAATTGCGAGTATGAACATTGGGAATGGTACAGGGTGAAGACAATCGCACAGGGAAATATTGTTTCGTTGATGGAGCAGGACGTCACGCAGACGTAATACAGTATGTTGTATGGCGGTCGTGCACGCGAGTCATACGTTGTCCCCCTCAGTGCTGTATAGATGGGATAGTCCAAGTCTTTCGTTCCTGGCAGCCTGCGTACCTGAGAAAGGATATTGAGATGAAATGAATTAGCGGTCATTGTTTGCAGTCAGAAACGTGGGAGCTGGAAGGTTCCATTGGAGTGCTATCTGATGGAATTTTTGTAGCGGCCACAATAACAGATTGAATGTCATACCCAAAAGTGTAGTGTATTTTAAACCCTCCCACCCCCACAAACTTTGTGACCCTCCTCAATTGATATGCAAAACTGGAAACCGCATTCGGCTATCATTGGTGGAGTGATGTGTTTTCATTTGAGCGGATGATCACGTGAGGTTCTTCTTTTGTCGCACGATGTTGTTTGACCTGATTCGCTTGCTGTCAGGTGGATAAACTATGGGGCCGTGAAGATGGAAGCCATACGAGTGATAGAGCGGTTTTGAGAGCGGGCGAATTGTCAGTGAGTATTTATTGGTTGAAGGATTGTTGGGAGTGTTTGCAAGAAATGTTTCAATTCCAAGTGTTCACTACTACCGCGAAATGTTGCAATTCGGCAGAGTAGACATGTATTTACGGTAAGGCAAGTCTGCGAAGACCATTTGCTGCAATGCCCTACATGGACATGCGGACAACAAAGGGTTTTTGAAAATGACATTTTTTGTGACGTTACGATCATTTTCATGAAAAATATAGACGGTACTCCCTTGCGGACAGGTTAGGGAATATTGGGGGAGGTCAAACGGTGGAATTTGTGAGAGTTTTTGAAAATTTCAAGTAGGTCAAGTTCATTGATGGCTTACTATGACTGCGTCTGGCTCGAATACTTTACTCCTCCCGCTTTCCTGTGCAGCCGTTCTTCAAACTCAAAAATATAGTACATTTACTGACTAGAAAAGGCCGCCATTTAAATCAACATGTGGCGGAACCGTTTATAACAAATCCTCCAACAATATTTAGGTGTCTACTCACTTCAGAACAGTTCAAATGTCCAATTTCTTCAGAGACGAAGCCGCGCCAAATTCGCATAAAATGGCGGCTTTCCTGCTCGTCTACATGACGACGCTCGGGAGCTTCCGTGACCAATCGGCCACCATAGACTCTGCCACACTTATGGCGTTATACAAATAATTCAACCTAACACAGCAAAGTTCATATGATCTCGTTCACATTCCCCTTCTTAAGTATTGTCGTCTCTGACAATATCTGATCAATTCAATACAACAGAATTCAAAAGTTCAAAAACAAACATAACTAACACACTAGTCAGTCTTATGGTTAGGTTTCACTCCAGCCAGCATCTGCACCATCAGCAACTGTGCTGCACAAATATTGGCCAGCACGAGTGGATCTACTGAGTTCACGCCGATAGCTTGTTTTACAGCAGATACCGGCAACTTATGTATATTAGGGTGTGTTCCTGCTGTGGACCGCGTAATCCTACGCGTTATCGTGACCTCATCTGGGGTAAAGTAAGGCTCCCCTACTTTGTCCTTGGTTCCATCCACAATTAGGTTCTCAGTACCACCCGTAGCCTCAGATCCACTATCACTATTGTCCTGAACCTCTCGTTCCTCAGGAACGCTGTGTCCATCACCATCAAGTGAGACAATAGGCTCCAGATGCCCAGTGTCCTCTGTTATAGGTTCCGTTTCTTCAAGAGTACTGGGGGTATCCTCCCCCAATTCGATCCACTGATCGTCGAGATCACTATCAGAATGTTCTCGATCACTGTCTTCCACGACAGCATTATCTGATGTCAAAGGCGTCTCCTCTGCAACTGGCTGTTTGTCGCCCACAATTGTCCGAGAATCCAGTAATTCAGAGCGATGAACTCTCTTCTTCGCGCCAGCTCCCAACGGTTCGATAATATATACATTATTGTCACGTTTCTCGACGACCTTATAGGGTTCGGGGTTCCAAATATCCTTAATCTTGTGACGGGTTTGGAAATGGTTCCTAACGAAAACCCTGGATCCTACGTGCAGCTGTTTGTCGTTAGATTTCACGTTGACTCGCTGTTGCCTCTTCAATGCCGCTTTCTCTGTCCTTTCACTGACTAGTCGGAATGCATCAGCCATGCGTCTGTGGTGGTCAGTTATCCATTCTTCCTCGAGGTTCTTTCGCGAGTAATGCATCGACGGGAAGCCTTGGCTCGCGCCCAAAGAAACGGTAGAATGGAGCATAACCTGTAGTGGTGTGTGGCGTGCAATTATATGCGTAGCGGAGTTCAGGCAGAAGTTCAGGCCATTTGCGTTTCTTTTCAGCTGGCAGGGTTTTGAGAAGGTTGTGCATTGTCCTGTTAAAACGTCCGCAATTACCATTCCCCTGGGGGTGGTAAGGGGCGATACTTGTCTTAGCCACGCTGTACAACCTGCGCAGAGCTTCAATCACTTTGCCTTCGAGTTGTGACCCTGGTCGCTGTGCAACCTCTGCGGAATACCATACTTCAAGAACCACTCCTTGAACAGAATTTTGGCTAGTCGCCGTAGTCTGATCTTTTGTTGGGAACGCATGGGTGAATTTTGTGTACACGTCGGTGACAACTAAGACATTTTCAACGTTGTTGGTTCCAGGTTCTAAAACACTAAAGTCAATTGCGAGGACCAAAAGGTCGTTTGGCAATGACAGATCCAATGGTTGTGCGAACGGATTTTCCTTCCTTCGCGAGCATGCACCTAGTACAAGAACAACAGTAAGTACTTATGTCTCTGGCCATTCCAACCCAGTAACATCTTCCCTGGAGTAGACTTAGACCCTGATGCCCCATGTCATCATGTACAGCTTTTATCACTTCCTCCTTCAACACTGCTGGGAGAAGCACTTGTTTCGCCGTTTTACCACCATCTTTCACCGAACGATAGAGAACACCATCGTCGAAGGTAAGTCTGTCCTCCATGCTCATGATTTTCTGCACCTCTCGGCATTCGGTTCGCAAGTTGCGTTTAGGTACAGGCCTACGACACATAAGGTTTATGACTCGTCCAATACACGGGTCGTCTGCTTGCAGAACAGATATCTCAGTTGGAGACCTTGCAGACAAGGACGAGGACACCACTGGAGGTAACCGCTGAGGTGCGGTCTGCATTTCCTCATTCCAGTCTGCAAGAACAGTACTGTTCAGTTGACATCTTAACTCCCTTGGTAACGGAGTCAATTCCGCTGACAGAGGCAAAGCAACTGAGTTTACCTCTTCCAAATAAGCCGTTTCCGGTGTGTGTGACGTCTTTCGACTCAACGAGTCGGCGTTTCTGTTTACTCGTCCCGAGCGATGTATGATGACCAGGTTATAATTTGCGAGCTCCGCAACCCATCGCAGTTCTGTGGCTCCCAGTTTCGCAGTTGTTGACTGTATGTACGTTAATGGGTCGTTGTCGGTGTAAACCAGACATTCGGTACCTAGGAGAAGATCTCCGTATTTCTCAGTGACGGCCCACTTTAAGGCTAACAACTCTAATTTGCGACTACTGTAGTTGGTCGTGTTTTTCTCATTCTCACGTAAGGCTCTGCTGGAATAACCTAGAACAACGCGTCCATGTTCTCGGTCTTGAGAAAGAACTGCTCCCAGTCCAAGATTGCTTGCATCGATCTCTAAGATATAGGGTTGGGTAAAATCAGGGTACCCTAACAACGGAGCCTCTGTCAGCTTAACTTTCAGTTCTGCGAAAGCACGGTCACAGGTTGTATCCCATGCTCCAATCCCTAGTGGACTCTGTGGCTTTCGGTGTTTGCTCTTCTTCTTTGGTCCCTTTAACAAGGCATGTAAGGGGGAAGCTGTTTTGGCGAAGTCACGGATGAACCTCCGATAATATCCCGCCAAACCGAGGAATCCTCTTAATTCCGTCTCTGTTTTGGGTGTTGGCCACTCCCTTACAGCCACTACCTTCTCAGCGTCCGGTTTAATGCCACTTTCCGAGACTGTGTGTCCCAGGTATCGGAGTTTAACTTTGAAAAGCTGACATTTCTCAGGTTTTACCTTGAGCTTCGCATTCCCTAGCCTGGTTAGCACCATATCCAACCTATCCATGGCTTCCTCGAATGTTCTACCGAAAATGAGAATATCGTCCAGGTAAATAAGTATCGTCTGGAAGTTTTGATCGCCCAGCAACTTGTCCATGAGCCGCATAAAAGTGGCCGGTGCTCCAGTTAATCCAAATGGCATGCGACGGTATTCATACAGCCCACCCGTCCCGACTCTAAACGCGGTATTTTCTACATCCTTATGCGCCATCGGAATCTGGTTAAAACCATGTACTAAATCTAAACTACAAAAGTACTTTGCATCTTTTAGGACATCCAATGCCTCTTCAATCCGCGGCAGCGGATAAGCATCTTTCCGTGTCATGGCGTTGAGCGCTCTGTAGTCACAACACATCCTCAAGGAACCATCCTTCTTTTTGACTAATACTACCGGGGATGCATAAGGGCTGCTCGATTCCTGAATAACGCCAGTGTCCAAGGACTTCCTAAGGTATTCTCTGACTTCTGACCACATATGAGGCGGCACTCTCCGGTGAGGTATCCTTATTGGTGTATCATCAACTGTGTTGATTTGGTGTTCAATCAAATCGCATTTACCAATATCATGTTCGGACTTGCTAAAGACCTGTTGATGCTTTTGACTTATCTGTTCCACCTGGTCCCGCTGTTGCTTGGTCAGATCTCCGTTTATATCCATACGAGACATCAGGTTTTCTACGCACTTAGACATCACAGCTTGTTCATCGTTTAACCGAACTTCCACTTCGGAAACACCAACCTGAACAACATCTACATTTGGTTCAGGCTCTGCAGCACTGAGGTAACCGATGGGAGTCCTGGGTCGAATATAGGCATCGGTATTCGAAAAATTTGCCACCTGCACATTCACCCTACCACTACTTTCATGCAGCACACATGTTGGTCCTAAACATACTCCATTTGGCAGAACAAGTCCTCGGTTTTGTTCCACTATCACAGAACGCGATACAACAGCTGGTTTCACGTTACATTAAACTGTCATAATAGTGTTCGCCGGTAGTAGAACTGGCTTTCTACCACATACCCTGGCGATGGATGGGGTAGACTGACTGGTTTCCTCAACCCTAGATTCCTCATACATCGTCCGCAATTGCTCGATTTCACCGGTCAGATCACCACTCCAGTTAGATTTCATATCACGGAAGATATTTGACCCTATAACTCCCGGAACCATTTCCTTTCTTCGCCGCATCTCTGCATCTTCACTATCCTTCACCACCAAAAAACCCACAGGTCCAAACTTCTGATCAAATGCATCCAGGTCCGTAAGGAATATCCTGGCCGTTAGCCGCATAAATCCTCAAATTTGAGTAGACATTCACAATGTCACATTTCCCCGACAAATGCTCCTTGTAATAGGATTCCACAATCAGCGAGACTTGAGCACCAGTGTCTAACAGACACCTCAATTCCTTGCCACCCAGCTTTACCACAGCTTCCGGATATTCTCCTACAGCTCTGTGTAGCAGTGAGCCTCGATTCCCTGGACCGATCATGTGGCTCTCCACAACCGGTCTCAGAAGTTTAACGGCTTGGTCGATGCAGGCTTCTCTGCCTGTTTCGGCTTGAATCGTGGTGGTTTGGGACAGTTTCGTTTGAGATGATCAGGTGATTCGCAGTTCCAACAGAGTCGTGCTGTATTCTCATATTGTCGTTTTCCGTACGATACAGTGCGATTGGACTCCTCCAGTTTTTCGGTAGCAGCCAACAGATCGTCAATCTGTTTTTGTTGCCTTTTAAAGACCTGCTCCTGTCGTTGGATGAATGAATCGTGTTCCACTGACGTCTCATTTGTCGATGCCACTTTTGCTGTTGACTTCTGTGAGGACTTCTGAGAATTTCCAGTTCCCAGCCAGCTTACAGCGCGATCACGAAGTTCGAAGAATTTCAGTTTCGGCAACTCCACATCCAGCCTACGAAGCTCTCTTCTGAGAGACTCGTCCTGCACACATTCCGCAAAACGTCCTTTCATAGTTGACTCGCGACACGCTTTGAAAGAGGGGTCCAGTTCTACAATACGGTCGTACAGTTCAACCAAGGTGAGGGAACATGTAAGCACATCTTCTCCATTCTGGGAGTAAGAGTAAAATCGTTGCTGCAACACTGGAAGTTCGTCTCCATCACCAAATACTCTTTCCAGGATTTGGAGTATTTCGTCAGGGTCCTCTCGGACATCATCACCACGCGCCTGGATTTCTATCCTGGCTTTACCAGCTAAGTGATCCATGATGAATGCAGCAAAATCGGGACGTGAGAGTTTCCTAGATTTGACGTGGCTCCTTACGTCAGACACCCACTCGCGCGCAGTCAAATCTGTTGGTTTTTCCGGCTTGCCTCGGAACTTGTCCAATTTCTGGCTCGATACCATCATCATGGGCCTATGTTCTGCCGCCTGGCCCTTGGCAGCCTTATCTAATTCTCGTTTCACTTTTTCACCCTGTTCTTTTAGTCTAATTCTCAAGACTTCTAGTTCACCAGCTAATCTAGTTACCTCCTCATTACACATGACTGTAGTTTTCAAATTTCTGAACTAGCACAAATACATCAGAAATCAATACAAGATCAATCAACAATTAATACATATCAATAATCAACAGCAATTATATACCTGCAACATTCGTTCCAGTTCATTCACCATAATCACAGTTCTCTCATTGTCAGAGTTTGACTGATGTCTAATATCACATTGTCTCTTGAACATCTTCTGTGGCACTGGAAAATCTTCAGCACAATTACACATGTGCAGGGTAGCAGATCAGTGACATCCAGTCTCTCGGGTAATCTCTCGGGTAAGTTCTCAGGTAAGTTCATCAAAACATCTCGGCCAGCATAATCCAGGGGGAACACTGTAAACGTCATCCCACCGCTGTCACCATGTAAGGATAACGTAAAGAAACCAAGACAAGTCCTTTGTTGAGCTTCTACTGAAAGGGGTCTTTTATATGGCGTAAGTAATCCTGTAAGAACAATACAATACATTTGTCAATTGTCCTTCAACTTCCGACATTATTGCATAATAAAGTTATATTTCTGCAAACAATGTAGTTTTGTTATCTTTACCAGTCGGTTATTACTAGTGTAAACGTATTACATCACTATATCCGACAATTTGTTTCTCAAACAATTGTGAGTGTAAAAGCATTACTATTAATCACAACGTTAAACCCTATTCACTCACTCACTCACTATTAATCACAATAGTTCATTCAATTTATCTGGTTATCCTTGCAATATTCTGTAACTCCATTAACTACTTCCTGGCTACTATTACCAAGGGTTAAGCCCCAGCCAAGTGACATAAATCACAAGTTGCTCTTTAATCAATAACAGTAAATTGAATTAAAATTTAGAACAATTTGAATAAACTTTGCAAACAATTTCCAATTACTGAAATTACATACTTCAAGCTGAATCATATCATTATATTTATGTAGTCCACTATCTGCTGCTAATCATAATGAAAATGTACAAGATTTGGTTACAAAATACATGGCAAAACGTACTCCCTGGGTGCACAACAGAGTAACATTCATTCATTAGGAAATGGGTCACCAAGACATCAGAATAACATCCCAGACATGAGAGCTTCATCCTCCACATCAAACCCCATAGTGGGCAAACTGTAACAGAAATGCCCTTTATATACTACTAATGCTAAATTTATCCATGTTCATGTTATGCACTCAAAATCATGTATAGTCTGCATAGAAGTGATATTAATAAAATAAAATACTTTCTACACGTGGAATGTACTTGATTCGTTAATAAATTCATACAAAATAAACCATGGCAGTCAATAATTCTTCACTTGTACCATCGTGACATGTAATCGGTCTGGCAAAATTACAATTTACAGAGGGAAGGTTACAAAACCTAATTCTCGCACAAAATCACAGCATACAGGTTGCACAAAATTAATTCAAATCTATATGGCTCAAGTCTGTGAATCGACGGTGCAGAACAATCATCACTATAGCAACCAGCATGCTTTCCTGTGCAGCCGTTCTTCAAACTCAAAAATATAGTACATTTACCGGCTAGAAAAGGCCGGCATTTAAATCAACATGTGGCGGAACCATTTATAACAAATCCTCCAACAATATTTAGGTGTCTACTCACTTCAAAACAGTTCAAATGTCCAATTTCTTCAGAGACGAAGGCGCGCCAAATTCGCAGGCTTTCCTGCTCGTCTACATGACGACGCTCGGGAGCTTCCGTGACCAATCGGCCACCATAATACAAATAATTCAACCTAACACAGCAAAGTTCATATGATCTCGTTCACATTAATGTCATGCAATATGCCTTTTTTTACAGCAATTCCCTTTGTGAATTCCTCACGGGAGATCATTTGCATATCAGGTCTTTAAACAGCCCTAGAGTTACTTATAATTATTCACTGTACATAAATAAAGCAACAACGTATTCCATTTCTTCTTGATTACACACCAACCCTACTATTGACTCTTTCCGTCCACGCAGTTTGTAATTCGTCAATATTGAACTCCTGCCAATTATTACCTTTACAGCTAGTGACCGACACCGCAAACTAATTAATAAACTAATGAATTCCGTTATTTATTTAATCGTTATTTGTTCAATGATGATTATCCATGGGTATTGCTAGTATTATCCATTTTTAGCTCATCTGGGCCGAAGGCCCGATGGGCTTATGTCATGGCCTGATTGTCCGTCGTCCGTCGTGCGTCGTCCGTCGTGCGTAAACATCTTCTTCTCTGAAACCGCTTGGCCGATTAAGCTGAAACTTGGCATGCATGTTCCCCCCAATGAGTACACCAGAATTTGTTCATGCCGTGTCGATACGATTTTAAATATGGCCGCCATGGCGGCCATCTTGAATTTGCCATTAAAACATTGTTATCGCGATTTCTCAGGAACTACTGCATAGATCTTTCTCAAATTTGGTACACAGGTTCCCCTTGGGGTCTAGTTGTGCAAGATACCTGTTGTGGTCTGATTCACACATCCAATATGGCCACCAGGCGGCCATCTTGGATTTCCCCATGAAACATTGTTATTGCAATTTCTCAGGAACTACTTTGTGGATCTTCCTCAAACTTGGTACACAGGTTCCCCTTGGGGTCTAGTTGTGTGGGGTCTAGTTGTGCAAGATACCTTTTCTGCTCTGATTCGAACATCCAATATGGCCACCAGGCGGCCATCTTGGATTTCGAGATGAAACATTGTTATCTCGATTTCTCAGGAAGTACTGCATGGATCTTTCTCAAATTTGGTACTGAGGTTCCCCTTGGGGTCTAGTTGTGCAAGATACAATTTGTGGTCTGATTGAAAAATCCAATATGGCCACCAGGCGGCCATCTTGAATTTGCCAGTGAAATCTTGTCATCATTATTTTTCGTTAACTACTGCATGGATCTTTCTCAAATTTGGTACACAGGTTCCTCTTGGGGGTCTAGTTGTGCAAGATACCTTTTCTGCTCTGATTCGAACATCCAATATGGCCACCAGGCGGCCATCTTGGATTTCCCTATGAAACTTCGTTATCATGATTTATCAGGAAGAACCGCATGGATCTTTCTCAAATTTGATACACAGGTTCCCCTTGGGGTCTAGTTGCGCAAGATACAATTTGCGATCTGATTGAAAAATCCAATATGACCACCAGGCGGCCATCTTGGATTTCCAGATGAAACATTATCGCGATTTCTCAGGAACTACTGCATGGATCGTTCTCAAATTTGGTACAGAGGTTCCCCTTGGGCTCTAGTTGCGCAAGATACAATTTGTAGTCTGATTGAAAAATCCAATATGGCCACCAGGCGGCCATCTTGGATTTCCAGATGAAACATTGTTATCGTGATTTCTCAGGAACTACTGCATGGATCTTTCTCAAATTTGGTACAGAGGTTGCCCTTGGGGTCTAGCTGTGCAGGATACCATATATGGTCTGATTGAAAAATCCAATATGGCCACCAGGTGGCCATCTTGGATTTCCCCATGAAATTTTGTTATCGTAAATTCTTAGGATATTACTGCATGGATGTTGATACACAGGTTCCCCTTGTGGTCCAGTTGTGCAAGATACCTTTTTTTGGTTCATTTCGAAAATCCAGTATTGCCGCATCTTGAATTTCCCATGAAACTTTATCATAAAATCTCAGGAAATAACTGCATGGATCATTTTATAGTGTTCAGGGGGGACAACACAAGTTAGAAACTCATCTATTGCAGTTCTTTAGTAAAATTTCTCACAGCTACTTTCTCCAGTTACAGACAGATGACCTACAGTGCCGTGGCACTATCTTTTACATCTTCGCAGACAGATGGGGGTATGTCTTGGTTAGGCCATACCTCACCAGAGATTACTTTCATTGGAAAAATGTCCTGTTACATCTCATTGCCATCGTAACAACCCAGTCGCACATATTTCGTACTCGACATGTCTCCCCCTGGTGCATATACCCACAAAATATTGGAATCGTAGGTTAAAAACTGTCCAATGTACTGTCCGGACACGAAGTGGACAGACGGACGAACGACTGCAATCACATAATAAAAATTGGTTCTGGTTATTGCTTATACAGCTTTACTGACAATCACACATTATATTTTGGTATAATTGCCTTTATTCCATATGCAGCTTGACCTGTGAAATCGACTATGTTGCCATTTTGTTCAGGGGAGACAACGCAAGTTAGAAACTCATCTATTGCAGTTCTTCAGTAAAAATTTCTCGCAGCCACTTTCTCCAGTTATAGCCAGATGAGCGCTACAGTGCCGTGGCACTATCTTTTTCTTCTGAACAAAGTCTCCGATACTTTCCTCAGATTATTTAGATTTCAACGATATTCTACGATATTGGTGTCGACAATCCAATCGCACACCCTCTTTATGAAAGTAACTATCGATGTACTGCTGTTTCTTTTCATCGTGGCTACACCACGCTGGCCAATCTCCAGCTTCCTGTTTCACTCTTAGAAAGGTGTTGATATAATCCGTAAACAGTTCTCCTTTTGTCGTGTCGGGGTCTTACTTCGCGGCCTGGCAGAAGTCGAAATTCCACACCTTGTAAATCCTCAGGATCCGGTATCGTTTGCATTCGGCACGGGCTCGTAGTATATCGATTAGCTTCGGTGTGGTCTTGTTCTATACTACGTGAGAACAACGCTACGGCTGCAAACCAATCACCAGATGGAGTTTTTGGGGAAGTGCCGGACGGGCAACATTTGCCGAACCCGTTAACCATAACCAATAAGATAATTGTATTCTACGTCTACTTAACTGTCATAAAACACCTTGTTTAAGAGTGACTGTCGACGTTTAGATTTGCAAGACATCGATCTAAACTCGCACGAGGGGGTAAAACTGTCTACATCGCCGAACGCCAATTTTGCGCCAAAACACCGCGCGCCAAACACTACACGCACAGCGGCGATGTGGACAGTTTTACCCCCTCGTCCGAGTTTAGACTTGCGAAACTAAAAGTGGACAGTCAGTCATAAACAAGGTGTTTGGTGGAAGGTAAGTGGACATAGAATCGAATTATTTTATTGGTTATGGTCATTTAGTTCGGCAAATATTGCCCGTACGGCACTTTTCCAACAACTCGATCTGGTGATTGGTTTGCAGCCGTAGCGTTGTTCTCACGTAGTATAGAACAAGGCTACATCGGAGCTATATATCGATATACTGACTCACACATGGTAGGAATCCATATTGGCATCCATGTTTAAACTCCATGTAGGCACAGTGTCACGCCGAATCTAGCGCATGTCATCGGTAGGGCTTCCCTTACCATGGAGATCGGCTTGAGATGAAAAGCCAGGATAAAAGCCTCAAATTAGACGAGATCCTTCGCGGGTAAAATCAAGGGAACTAGGGAACTAGCGAAAATTAATGAATATTTTAGAAAATACTGCTGTCAAAAATTGTTGAAAAATGCATTTATTTTCCCTAATCCTGCCATAACATCTTTACATTTTATTCATGGCCTATATTAGAAAAAACATGAATACTCAACATATTTTTATTTTTATATAAAGCATGGGATTATGTATAGCGATCCCATATTTCGACACTACCGCTCACACCCCCCAAAACGATCGCACAATATTCCGCTTGGCTCCCAGAACGTTTTCGCCGTAGATCGTTTACACGTTTTCTTCTAAACATTACAAGAACACGGCTGAAGATACAGAAATGAGATTTATATTTTCATAATCCTATAATACTCTAGATGACAAATATATACATGGATTTATATTTTATGGAGGCACTTTGAACGAAAACGACGAAAACAAACGAGCATGGGTATATCGCAAATCCCGGTGAATTGACACCATCTTTTTAGGTAAATAATTCGCCACGATTCAAAAGGAAATATTTTCAAACTATAAATTTCTGAAACGGGCATCTCTTTAGGTTTGATAATCCCTAAACAGAATGAAAATTGGATACATATTTGCAGAGCTTTGCTCGATTATATTCTGGTATGTGTGCAGTTTGCATTGAGTTAACATCATGTGTCAGAAGCTAGAGCCGACTCCACTTAACGTCACTTAACGTCACTTAACGTCACTTGTCTTTTCCCGCTTAAAACAGCAAGGCTTATGAAAATGGTTCAAAGTCTGTGATGTGCCTCAAGTGCGGTAAATCAAGGTTTAGAGCTGAGATCTGTAAAATACATGCACCATTAATGCATGAGGTCAGATGACTCAGATGGAATCGACGTATCTTTCTATACTTCGGCTATGACCAACGTACCGGTCAAAGCCATTTCCGAATCTTCGTGTGCACAAGACTTGGCCGTTTTTTCTCGGCGCAGTTCCTACATAGGGGGGACAAGCGTTTTCCAGTCGTCTTGCAGGGAAGGTCTGGTAAGTAGAAAAGTTTCCCAGGAAGAATTTTACATTTTATTAGATCCGTCGTAACTTTTCAAGCCTGCGACGTTCTCCGTGATAAGGGTGGGGTGACCCAACGGGTATTTGAAATTCGGGTTCACGAACGGACACATCAGTAGAGTCCATGTGTTTAACAATCTCTCCGGGATTGGTGTCTCTGTACAGCTTGAAGGTTTCCGTGTGCAAGGTAGAACCCCTCTCTCGGTTCCAGCATTGCTACCTTTTCTAGACGGTCGAAATAGGCCTTGATGTCCGCATTCTCCCGCACGTCTTTATTTCATTCGCATGATTCGCATCTACAGGTAAAGGGAGTAGGGCTCTAGCTCTGCGCCCATATATCAAGAAGAATGGCGTACAGCCAGTTGTAGCATGTCGTGTATTGCGATTTGCCAATGGAGCAGCGTGTAGCTCACTCTCCCAAAACCTCGATTGATTATTGATAAGCCTCTGCAAAATATTCTTAATAGTTTGGTTAAAACGCTCAGTTTTACCATTTGTTTGCGGATGGTATGGCGTGGTTCGATCAATACCTAGAGATTTGAACTTCTGTCTCAACTCGTTTGCACTGAATTTCTTTTCGAGGTCAGTGATTTAAAATCTCTGGAATACCATGCCGAGAAAAATAATCATCAATTATTCTTTTCTTCCACATTCTGAGCAGTGTTAGGCATTAATCGAATAGGCCTCAGCCCATGCAGTGCAGTGATCAACTATCATTAGGATGTGGTTATTTCCTTTTGACGAAGTGAGCAAAGGGCCAATCAAATCCATGCCAACAATTTGGCTCGAGTATATCGACATAGGCATTTCAGTGTACCGAGGTTGAGTTCGGATACGCGTGTTGACCCGACATACAGAACAAGAATCAAGCCAATTTTGAATGTGTTTGGAATAACATAATCCCAGTATCAAATGTGGCTACCTCTACAGGCCTTAGAAGTCTTGACAACATGTCTGCTCTAATATTCCTGCCTCCCTTTATATACTCTGTTTTGCAACTATATTTTGCACTCAAAACAGCCCCTCGTTGAACTTTTGTGTTTTTTACCTCACCCACAAACAAGCTTTTTTATACGGTTTATGGTCTGTGTAGATGACAAATTCTGCATCATACACATATTGTCTCCGCTTTTGTAGAGCATAAGTCAAAGCGTAAAAATCTTTCTCAATGACAGGGCAATTTACTTGACTATTCTTCAATGTGGCAGAAACATACTGAACAACCCTATCGATTCCCAGATCATCTTCCTGAACTAGAATCGCGCCTACTGCGTAACTAGAAGCGTCAGTGTAAAGCTCGTAGGGTTTGTGGTAGGTTGGGATAGGATAGGACAATGTCACTACATAGAATGTCTTTAACTTTGTCAAAGGCAGTTTGCTGATCAGGACCCCAAATAAACTTTGCATACTTGCGTGTAACTTATACAAGAGGTTCAACAATATTAGCATAATTCGGAATACAGGTTCTATGATAGCCATTCACGCCAAGTAGTGAACGGATTTCACTTACGGACTGTGGGGGAAGCATATCACGTATGACTTGTACCTTTTGCACATATAGAGAGATACCTTGCCCCGAAATATGATTTTCTAACAAATCTACAAATCCAGCAGCGAAAACACACTTCTTTTTCTTTAACTGCAGGTTGTATTCCTTGAGTCTTTCAAATACCAATTTAAGGTGTTGAGCGTGTTCGTCTACGTTACGTGAGTATAACACAATATCGGTGACGTAAACGAACACAAATTTGCCAACGTAATCTTGAAATACCTCATTCATGACTCGTTGAAAAACTGCACCTGAGTTACAGAAGCCAAAGGGCATCCTCTTCCATTGAGAATAAATCCCTCCGTGCAAAGAAATGCAGTTTTCTCAATATCTTTTTCTGGCATTGGAATTTGCCATAACCGGACTTAAAGTTCATAGTTGAAAATACAGTAGCACCCCATAGTGAATCAAAAATGTCTGAAATTATAGGTAGTGTATAACTGTCTTTTCTGGTGATTGAAATCAACTTTCGGTAGTCTATACAGAAGCGAATTGAATTGTCCTTCTTTGGCACAAGAGTTATAGGTGACGCCCAAGGTGATGTCGACGGTCGAATAACACCAGCATCCAACATCTCCTTGACCTGGTTTCTCACCACATGATGTTTCATTAATGGCGGCCTATAAGCTCGTTGTCTGATTGGGGGATGGTCGTCCATTGGAATGGTGCACTCGACCCTCGGATGTCTTCCAGCCCCTAGTCGTTTGGTGGTGTAAAAAACATCGTGAAATTCCTCTATCACTCCGTCGATGATAGGATGACCCGTCGTCTCTTTGATAATGGCAGTGGCGTCAATGGCGTTGGCATAACCTGTCGCTGATAGACGATATACACGATTATACCCTCTCATACGGCATGCTAGATAATCGAGCTGCGCATGTCACCTGTGCAATGCCTCAGGCCCTAAGATGCACCCGTGAGTTAGCTCAGGCACAGCAACGATTGGTATTGGACAAACGTTCAAAAATTTAACTTCAGTTTGCCCTAAAACTTCTAAAGATGTGTCATTCACAGCATAAATCACACGTCTTCAAAGGTCCTAGAAGTTTTTGCCAAACATCATGTCGTAGTAGTGACGTTGGTGCTCTGGTATCAACTAAAGCAGTAATTGATAGTCCGTGAAGTTTTAACTGGACCGAGAACCTGCCGGGAACATCTATGTTCTCCGTCCCCATTCGTTTCCCTAGGGTTGATACCTGTTGATCATAGCTATTACGTGATGCACGGCTTCTACATTGTGCTTTTATGTGACCTCCACGACCGCATTGAAAACAAATCGGCCTACTTCTGTCAGATCTTCCATGTTGTCCTGGTATGCACCGGCTGGAGGGTGTAACCTCTGCGTTTGATGGGGTTCCTTGCCGACTGTGTGACGGTTGTTGCTCCAACTTAGTTATTCTACATAATAACAGCCGTCTTTGCTCCTCCACAGCTCTATTTGTCTTCTTTATCTCCTCCAAACATTGCTGTATTGGGTCTATAGTTGCACCAATTTCCATCATCCTCGCGAGCCAGTCTATCAATCGACAGGTAACGATTGATACACTGGCTTGGTTAATTACCGATAACAGTTCTGGATATAAATAGCTGGAGGGGTTTCCACTAAACCGAACCAGTCGGTAAGCGCGCTGAAGCAGCTCATCAGGCCAATCCGCAGCGAGGTTTGAGTTTTGACAGGTTTGAATTTCATCGCCGGCCAGACTACCTTTGAAGTTGAAATCGACACCGTGTGTCAAAGCGAAAACCACCGGCCTCAGATACCGATATGCTAATTCAAAACAACCGCTGGGGATGAAATGTACGAGATTGTGTAATAGACGCAACGACTCGACAACTCATCCGAATTACCAAGAAGGTCCAGTTGAACACTGCGAGGATTTAGGGATTACCTGGACTTGTGCAGATAATTTACATGGGTTCATATTCCTCGCATATGTTCACAGTAGATGACAGTTCTAAACATGAAGTCTGTTCTTCAATGTACTTCATGGCCTCGTCAATGTTCGAATCCAGGGCGGAAAGGTGACCTCGCAGTCTATCGCGTTGATACCTTTACCATCACTAGTAGCGTTGTCTTCTCAAAGCTGTCACCTCATTAGCAATTGTCTGTAATTCATGAACTCGTCCTGGCTCTGCCATCTTATTGCTCGTCCCCCATCGGGCGCCAATGAGAACTTTTAATGAGATTTTTTTATGTTGTTACGGGCTGGCGTCGTCACTTAATGGGTTGTTTTCCCCATAACCAACAAAACGACTGTTGCAGGTAAGATATAGTGTCACTCTAGAATAATTAGAAGCGGGAAAATCAGATGATGAAGCCGAGATTGATTTTATTCAATCACACCCAGTTCAAATGGTACAGGTATATCACAATCAAAACAATAGCCAGCAATAGGCCACACCCTCAGTTCAAGAAAATGCATATCAAACTTCTTGGAGACAAAGATCGTATAAGTCTAACTGATACACCACTCTTGGCAAGTTATATACACCTCTGGAAAATTGACATTTAATCTGACTGACCCTGTGGATGAGCTACCACGTTTTCATTCAACTAAAATCAAGTCCCAATTTTCTTATTGCTTTCCGAAACTAAAGACAATAATTTTCCATAGCACATTTGAAGACCTGATAACCAAAAGTATCCATTTCTGACTTGACCAGTACAGGAGATCATCCACAATTCAGGACATGAATAACAAAACAGATCAATTACAACTCAATACAGAGAGACAAAATCTCTACACCATCCATTCACATTTAACATGGTCAGCAAAATATGATTGGTACACGCCCCCCACATAAACTCAACATGGTCAATGGCTTGACTTCGAAACGTGTACAGTCCCGACCTAAATGGACAGATCATACACCGTTACATTTAACTTGGATATGGTTCACAATATCAATTTCTTGAAATGGTCTGACCAAAGAAACTAGTTCATGACCCAAGTAATAGATTAATTACTATACCTTCTTGATCATACAAGTGTATACGATTACATAGGCTAACATCCAGCAAGATATGATATACGCAAAAATACAGCCATGCGGAATTGTTCTTTTTCCATTTAATATATAGATACATGTATATGCGATTATACCACCATGCTAAATATGATATACACTAACATACATAAATCATTGCTCTTATTTAACAAAGACATATAATCATTGTTCTTATTTAATTAAGGCGTATTATAACCATTAAGATACAGGATTCAAACAAGACTCAATCATGAATGTCACACCCTATCACTGCCATTTTCATATCCTCATAGGGCAAAGAGCCATGCAAAAGCAGCATTGTGAAGAATGTTTAATCTTAAATTTATGTAAATACTTATTTCATGGTAAATATTGTGTAATATTTTGAACTCCATTTGCCTAGCTCTATTTTTAATTGGTAGTTTATATACAGTAACTGCAAAGTTTGGGTTTGTTCATGACATTTTGACATACTTTACTACAGATGAGTTGTAAAAATATGAGTTAAAAATATTTCGCCTTCATGGGGAATAATTCCAGGGAAGAATCTGAGATTTTCGGAACGTCGTTAAGGTTAGGCCTGGAGTGTGGACTAAACTTATTGGATACATTGCAACCTGTTTTCTTCTTTATGCAACTGATTTACAGTTTGAATACAATTTCGTTAATCTGAATGTTATATTTTAGTTCCAGATCCTCCTTAATGAGAAAACGCCCATCGTTATCTAGAAGATCCCGATTCAACCCAACACTTGTTAAAGGGCTTTTCCTTCTCTTCCGTATAATTTGATTGTAAAAATCGTCATCCACAGATTATCTTTATAAAACGCAGTGATATTTTCGCAAAAAACATTTGACGTCATAATTACATTTCGGAAGAAATTTAATTCCTCTTAGCTCTTGGAATAATTCATCAACATATAATTTCCAAGAACTGTTATGCTCATTCTAAAAATACTGTGCCAGTCAAACCAATTTCAGAACTTTGCTCATAATTTCAAATTCTAGGACTTTCAGGCCACCCCTTTGATAATCAACCATAATTTTTTCCTACAAACTTTCTCAGATTTACCCCGCCTGATGAAAGCTCTTTATTGACTTCTCGCACAATATTTAGGGGTATGTGAATGCTGTTAGCTGAGTAGATTGATCTAGAAATACCTTCAGATTTAGCTAGAATTGTTCTTCCGTACATTGAATGTTCTCTTTGGGACCATATCTGAAAGCGCTTTTTAATTTTATCTAGTTGCTAATTTATATTTTTGTCCGTTGGTTTTTCCTTTTTGCTCATTGTCAGTCCAAGGAATTTTTCTTTGGCGATGATCTTCAGAGAAGATTAAGCGACATGCTCGTTTGGAATATGACAAGTTAAAGGCAGCACATAACATTTTGACTTATTCAGCACTAATGCGGTCACAACGATAAAACTAGAATAGAATTCCGTAACTCTTTGAATTGATTTTTTATTCGTCACAGTGATAGTTGAATCATCTGCATTAATTTCTTCGTTGCGTAATGTTATTCCATTTTTTGTGTTATCTGCTCTTAATAGATGACTTACAATTGCTGAGCAAAGGATAAATATATATGGCGATATTGGACACCCTTGTTTAACGTGTCTACCATTGCTACACCATGTGAAATTTGCGCGTCTTATAAGACGACAGGGCTTGTGCGCGTGATCTTTAAGATGTAACGCATTGGTCGTCTCAAGACACAGGGATCGTCTTCACAAAACCTTAAACAATAATAGTCCAACAGGTCCGACTTCTAAAGATACCGAAGTATTGACAACGTCTTAAAGATGAGAGAGGATACAACGAAAACGTCTGCTGAATATTAAGCCGATTTATTGTAGATTCAGTCCACCTAAATCAGGAACGACCATTGTGAATCTAAAGGTACCTCAGTCCACCTAAATTAGGAACGACCGGCACTATTTGGCAGGCAGACTAGGGTAACCACATCAACATCCAGACTATTCCGTAGTCAGTCATTTTTCCGAAACTGGAGTTAGCACACTACTATTGGAAGCATGATCGAGCTTCTAACGATACAAGATGGATCTACCATCAGGGAGACGTGGTGTTAATATCTGACTGCAATATGCCGTTCATTCCGTTTTATACAATTATAATGTCAGTTTAACCCGACAAGGCTGTACTTAGCTTAAGTACTATTTGGACAGACATATCACAGAACTGTCACATTGCATACCACAACCATCAAACTGAAGGTTAAATCATTGTACTTACATAAACGGTTTATATGTTCAGAATTGATTCTCACAAATAAATGTGGTTAAAAACATTCCTCCATACTTTTAACATTCCAAACAGGATACTGAAAATGTCAAACAAATCATAAAACCGGGGTATTACGATGTTATTAAAAATCATACAGGCAGGCATCATATATGACATCAAGACTATCATACAATATTTAACTGTAGAAAACTTATTATCATAAGACGCTCATATCTTACATATCTCCACTATTCTAAAGTTGAATGGCACCTTGTAAAGTGCCATACAACCACAATAAGAATATACAAGAAAATAAATGACAAGAAAACGATGAATGGGCAAAGAAGCCAGATGTGTTGTACCACTTAGCTGCTTTATCATACCAGACAAAAGGGAAAAACCAACACATCTCCCTCCTTTAGGAACAGACAGTATGCACCCTGCCAGTCCTTTGACAAATACATAAAGGCAGCAAGAACAATAATGAAATGTCGAAGAATAGTCCATTATGAATAGCCAAGGTCGTTATCAGAAATATCGGACGAATACCGGAAACAATTTATTCAATTACCGTAGTCCATATTCATTGCGTAAGGCCACAAGGCCGTATTTACTATCATTGCTCAATGAAAGTATTCTAGGTATGTGAGACACGTGCCAGTCAATGACAAGTGTGGACACGTCAAAACAATTGCTGGAAAATTCATACATCAGCCTCAAATCCAAAATAGTTTATCAACACATTACATGTTCATGAAAATCAACCAAGTCAGTGCAAGAGAAATCATTATATATCTGAGGATCCAAACAACGATACAAAAATAAACAAATAACGAAATATCCAGGCTTCTATGGCCTAATCAGGAATTGTGGGGGCTCATCAGCTCACATCCACCAGGCTTTCACAGCCTATTCCAAGCATTCATATGCTACAAACCACTAGTACGTCAAGTACTCAGTGTACACGCGATTATCTTAGTTTCATTTAGCTCAAACACTAGCTATTATGGAAACTGATCGCGACAAATATCCTAACAAAAAAAAAAATCAACAAAGAAAATCATTGTGAATCCACATCACAAGTTTCTCGTTCAAACTTCAAAGGCTAGATTTATCAATCTGCAAATCACTAAATTTATCAGTCACAAAGGAATCCATGCAATCTATCTGTTTTATCATTGATTCATCAACCTCACTGATTCTTTATGTACTCTGCCCTATCTAGGGTGTTCAGTACAATAAACATTCAATTGAATTGAATTGAATTGCAGTATTATCAACAATACATCAAACATGCACAATATATGAGAAATGTCAAAAGTTCATATAAGGCATTATTATAGCACATATAATATGATCGTTCAAGAGAGAGAGAGAGAAAGTTAAGGGTTAAACCTCGCGTTCAATGCATGCTTACAAACCTGTCTGAGGATTCAGTTCAGAATGTTCCAAGAAATTTATCAGAAAACAATGTCTTAGAGTTCGTAAGGCATGACCCAGTCCTGTAAATTACACACTGTTCATCACACGCGCTATGCCAATCAGTAGGAACTTCACAACGTCAGACAGAAAGTCCAGGGAAGTCCAGGCAGAGAATATACCACAACACAGTTATTTTTTTAATCACTACGGCCATTTACAAGGCTCTATTAAATGAAACGAATCAAACTATACCTGTAGATATTGTTCCATGGAATGGAATCGTTCCAGAGGTTTCTGGCACACGCTGTCACGTCACCAAGGAAGAGGAAAAACATGTCGCTGTTATAGGTTGAACGGTGTTTGGGTTGAAATTTTATCACTGAGATGGACATCACTCATGGCAGTTGTTGACATCAGTTCCGAATTCTTTCCAGTCAGAATTACAAGGCAGTTCAAGGAGGCGTTGAACAGGGTCATACATTTCACCATGATCAAAAAACAAGGGCACCAAATGTTTTCATCAGTCACCGTCCTCGTCTGGGTGACTTAATCACCGTCTGCTATACCTCAGCAGGTGCAAAAAGGAAGGAAGGTCCTTTACCTGTTCTCTTTGTAATTGATGATTGCCCTTGGCCTGAATATCAGTCCGAAAATTGGCCACAAGTTTCGTGGCGCCTTGAGCAATGGTCTGGAGCTCTTGCAGTTTTTCTGGCTCAGCCATTTTGTCCAAAAATTAGTACTCTCAATGTTCTCAGTCGATCGTCTTAAGCTGTCTTCTCACGATCTTGTAGTTGTATCCAAAAGACAATTGTCTTTATCCTGGCAAGCTCGCCATTGTGAAATTTGCGCGTCTTATAAGACGACAGGGCTTGTGCGCGTGATCTTTAAGATGTTGTAACGCATTGGTCGTCTCAAGACACAGGGATCGTCTTCACAAAACCTGACAATAATAGATTCCAAAAGGGTCCGGCTTCTAAAGATACCGAAGTCTTGACAACGTCTTTAAATGAGAGAGGATACAACGAAAATGTCTGCTGAATATTACGCCGATTTATTTTAGATTCAGTCCACCTAAATTAGGAACGACCGGCACTATTTGGCAGGCAGACCAGGGTAACCACATCAACATCCAGACTATTCTGTAGTCAGTCATTTTGCCGAAACTGGAGTTAGCACACTATTATTGGAAGCATGATCGAGCTTCTAACGATACAAGATGGATCTGCCATCAGGGAGACGTGGTGTTAATATCTGCCTGCAATATGCCGTTCATTCCGTTTTATACAATTATAATGTCAGTTTAACCCGACAAGGATGTACTTAGCTTAAGTACTATTTGGACAGACATATCACAGAACTGTCACATTGCATACCACAACCATCAAACTGAAGGTTAACTCTTTGTACTTACATAAACGGTTTATATGTTCAGAATTGATTCTCACAAATAAATGTGGTTAAAAACATTCCTCCATACTTTTAACATTCCAAACAGGATACTGAAAATGTCAAACAAATCATAAAACCGGGGTATTACGATGTTATTAAAAACCATACAGGCAGGCATCATGTATGACATCAATACTTGCAACATTTATTTGTAGAAAACTTATTATCATAAGATGCTTATATCTTACAACAGTTTTGTAGATGACGGGTACAACGATTATTATGGATTAAGAATACTGATCAGCGATACGGATTTTATATTTTTGGAACATCATGATGTCTTGTCGGCATCATTGAAAACTGTTGACCGCTTCTCTCTTGCAGGAAACTAACCTATGTTTATGCATACTATGATTGTCCTTTTGAATTTGGTGCTGATACTGTTATATGGAATATGGAATAGGCCTTTGGATTTTTTAATGGACGACGGCTGAATTATGAATGACGGACTAGACGCTTGTAAATTTATTTACTACACAGTTAACTGTATTCGTATAAAATAATTTTATGATGTTTATAAATGACTGCCCAAAATTCATGTTTATCAAACTATGTTCAACGAATTTATGTTCTATAGAATCAAAGGCTTTTTCGAAGTCTAAGAAAATAATCCAAACTTCGTCGTTGTAATTATCTATCAGGTCTAAGGAAGCGCACGTTTTCGCTCATATTTCCGCCTTTCATGACTGTCTGACTCCTATGAATGAGTTTTCCTTGATAATGTTTTATTGTCCTCCGCCACGAAGTGGTGGGAGGACTTGGAAATGCTAGCCGTCCGTCCTTCCGTCCGTCCCTCCGTCCGTCCTTCCGTCCGTCCGTCCGTCCCACATCTTGTGAACGCGATATCTTGAGAACAATTCGACCAATCGACTTCAAACTTGAGAAGGTGCTTCACATCAGTTAGACGGCCATTGGTATTGATTTTCACTGAGGTATGTAATCCAAGATGGCCACCATCGACCATATTGGATTCTGTCCGTCCCACATCTTGTGAACGCGATATCTCAAGAACAATTTGACCGATTGACTTCAAACTTGAGAAGGTGCTTCACATCAGTTAGACGGCCATTGGTATTGATTTTCACTGAAGTACGTAATCCAAGATGGCTGCCATTGACCATATTGGATTCTGTTGTCCCACATCTTGTGAACGCGATATCTCAAGAACATTTCCACCAATCAACTTCAAGCTTGCATGTTCTTCACATCAGTCAGACGGCCATTGGTATTGATTTTCACTGAGGTACGTAATCCAAGATGGCTGCCATTGACCATATTGGATTCCATCCGTCCCAGATCTTGTGAACACGATATCTCGAGAACAATTCAACTAATA